>CAUYQV010130179.1:0-49223 GCA_963574575.1 Galagoides demidoff
TTATAGGTACATATACATAATAAAATAATATATATTTTTTTGAGACAGAGCCTCAAGCTACCCCCCTGGGTAGAGTGCCATGGCATCACAGCTCACAGCAACCTCCAATTCCTGGGCTCAAGCGAGTCTCCTGCCTCCGCCGCCCAAGTAGCTGGGACCACAGGCGCCCGCCACAACGCCCGGCCATTTTTTGGTTGCAGCCGTCATTGTTGTTTGGCGGGCCCAGGCTGGGGACTCGAACCCTCCACCTTAGGTGTACGTGGCTGGCACCTTAGCCGATTGAGCCACAGGCGCTGAGCCTATTTTTTAAAAAAATTGGGAGCTAGAGACCATAAAATGTCCAAAACTTGTTGGGAGGAGAGAAAGATACAGATCCACGTCTCCGAGTGAGAGTGAAGTTTCAATGGCTGACTCACAACTTTATCTTCTGCAACAATGCCACAGTTGTTTATTAAGCAATGTGGTATTATGGTGATAGAAGGCACTTAAACTGTGCCCTTCTGAGAATGTCTTATTCTTTATCCAGGAACATCACAAAATTAATATAATTTCTGTTATTAGCCCAGCAACTCCAGTAGGCATTGCAACAAAGGAGGTCCTTGTGGTACTTAAACTTCAGTTTCCCCTTATTATAAGAAAGCTCATGTATCTATGGAAGGTCTCACACAGCTATCAAGACCAGAAATATTCTGGCTTTACCGGATAACTGATGGACGAGTCAATCACAAAGAAACTTAAAGATGCAGAGAAACCTGATCAAAGCTTTGGACACTGTATGGAAGAGTCTTATAAATAGAAAAGTCATCTCTGAACACTTTTTACTACCAACTGGCTGGTTATAAATATATATGAGAAAGGAGTGGGAATAGTAATTAGAGATGTTTTTTAAATCCTTGAAGTAAATGAGAAAATAAGGTGGCTGTTAGGGACTGAATATTTGTTTTTCCTACAAAATTCTTAAGATGACATTTAAAGACAGGGAATTTAGAAAGTAGTTAGGGTTAAAGGAGGTCATGAAGGTGGGGCCTTTATGATGTAGTTTTCTTATAAGATCAGATACCAGGTATGTCTCTCTCTCTCTCTCTGAAACCCAAGCACACACCCAGAAGAGGCCACATGAGCACACAGCAGAATGAAATCTGCCCTGCTAGAACCTTGACTGTGGTCTTTAACCCACCAGAATTGTGGGAAGTAAATCTCTGTTGATTAGGTCACCCAGTCTGTGGTATGTTGTTACGGCAGTCTGAACAGAATATGAAAGTGAATCTATGTCTAAAATCTTCATTCTAAGTTCTTGCCTCTGCAAAACTAATTTTAAGTTTTAATTTGACAGTAGCACAGAGTGGTCAGAGTATGCAGTGGGCATTTAGCAAAATATTCTTTCTGATATGTTAAAACACAAACACCTCACTTAAAAGATTTAACCAAAGCAATAGACAGTTGTGTCTGGCAGGAGGTTGGGGAGGTGTGATAGTGGGGGCTGAGAACAGCCTCAATTGCTATAATCATCAGTTTGGTTGCTGCCTGCCTGGTGTCCCAGCCTTCCAATCCCTCAGCTCTGGGCTTTGGAGATTCGCCTGGACCTCTCAGTCATGTAGCGAGTTATATGAACAAGCACAGAGGGAGGGCCATCAGTGTCAACTGATTCTTTAACAAAAAGGCTTTCAAATTCTTTATCTTGTCTTCCTTTCCAGTATCATCATCTTATGGCAGCATCTCATCAAATCCCATAATAAGAATATTTCAATAATCCCTGACTATGTGTTCATGCCTCTTATGATTTTCCTATAATACCGGCACTATTTTTATTTCATAGACCTGATCATTCCACTAAAAAAACAAACAAAAGAAAAAAAAAACTGATAGTTACCTGCCACCTGCAGGTGCCCAGACCCTGGTTTGTTGTTATAGCGTCATAGCATCATCTCTGGACAGTCCCCCTCCAACCCCTAGACAAGCCATGCCATTATATTAACATATTAACATGCCTTTCACGAACAAGTCTTGCAAGAGAGGCCTTTCTAAACTTTTCCCTGTCTCCAATGCCTTCCACCTACCATATAGCATCATGAAGTTATTGCTTATTGTGGTAGACAGTAAAACACTCTCCCCACAAGATGTTCTTAAATTTAAGTCCTTAATTCATTTTGTTTTGATTTTTATATATGGCAAGAGAAGAGGGTCTACTTTTACTCTTCTGCATATGGATATCCAGTTTTCCTAGCATCATTGTTAAAGAGACTATCCTTTCCTCCACTGCATCTTTTTGGCACTATTGTTGAAGATAAGTTTGCTATAGATGTGTCGATTTATATGTGAGTTTTGTATTCTGTTAACTTGGTCTATTTATCTGTTTTTCAGCCAGCATCATGTTGTTTTGATTAGGATAGCTCTGTAGTATAATTTGAAGTCAGATTATGTGATTCCTTCAGAATTTTTTTTTGCTTGAGCTCACTTTGTCTAGCCTTGTATTTACTCTGAAGTGTTGAATTTATCTATGCTCCACATTGCTGGAATCTCAAATGGATTTCCTCAACCATATATCTTCTTCCATCATCCAGATTTCCTTTATCAATTTTGTAAACTTACATAAATACCACATATCTTATAGATAAAATATATCTTTCTGTAACTTGCTTACTGATGATGTTATTAAAACAATCCAGAGACTTTATTTTAGGTTGAGATAAGTGGTGATTATCCTGGGAAATAATTGAAACCCAGAAAGTATATAGTTCATGCAAGTCTTCTTTTTCTCCATCTTTTATTATCAGTGTTATTATCCATCTTCTCTTCAGTACAATCTGCTTGTCAATTACCATGTGAAAAATAAAGTTGTACAGTCTCTCTATAAAGCACCTATTCCTATTAATCCTGTGTCTTGCTAGTATGGGCTCTCTTTTTCATCATTTCTTACTTAACCATTCTTGCCAAGTAGTACTAAATATAGTAAATAAACACAAGATGAGACCTTCTCTAAGTTTACAGAAGCAAAGCCAGCTTTTGCTGTAGGTATTTTTGTCTTCATTTCTCTTCTGAGTAATTGACATGGAAAAGTTGATTAAATTGTCAAGATCACACAGCTCCTAATTGTTGAAGCTTGTAGGATTCAGTCTGTAGGTGAAGTGGCTGTAATTAAAATTGCTCTCCCAAACTTACCATTGTGATAGGTACCCTTTCAAGGTGGCCCAAATGACTCACATGACACCCAGGGAAATAAAAAACTGCCTTGGTCCTAAACTGAGAGGAAGAAGATAAGTATAGATTGAAGTCATTGATCAATATCATAGAATAAGTCTGCTGGTTGCTTTTGCAATGAGGGAAGAGAAATTTGCATTTCTTATTTCTGGGACAATGATAGTGCCCCTACTTGAATGCTGTCACATGCCTGGTACTGATTTATAATGCTGAGACAGCGTGACTCTCAGGCAGCCTCTCTGCAAAGCAGAGGGGAACCTACCATGTGATCACTTTTGGAGGGAAGCTAATTCCACTGAGTTGGCCATGATTTATAACCCAGAGCCCATGCTGTGCTCCTAAAAACTGCATATCAGAAAAAGCAAGGAGGGAGAGACTGAAGAGGCTGCTGTTCGGTGAGGGGATGTGGCCACCATCAGAATGCACTATAAGCACACCTTGTAGGGGCTGCCCAGAACATAGGAATAGAGAGAAGCTCCAGGCTGCACCTGGGCTTCTCAGATGCAATGTCTAGTGAGAAAACCCCAAACATAATGCTACTGAGAACTATGCAATTGAAAACACATAATAATTATAACTACTATAATAATCCTATAATGGCTGCAGATGTGTTTTATGCAGTAATCCACACCCTATGGGAAGTGGTCATGCTGTATATGCATTTGTCATTGTGTTACCTACTGTGTACATCCCGGACCAGTTTTGCCTTCACCCCTGGCTTCACCAATTCAGACAAAAATTGAGATGTTCATCATACCTTACTGTGGAAACACAGTTCAGAATAAATAGGGTCTGCTAATATTTGAATCCTAGCCACATGACTTCTTCAGCTCTGTGACCTGGGTTTATTTTTAAATAAACATGTATTTGTACAGTGAAGATCACTATAGTGATTAGAAGAGAAAGTGAAGGAAAGAGAACCTTCAGATTCCTTTCCTTTTTTTCTTTTAGACTGAGTTTCGTTCTGTCACTCACTTGGTAGGGTACCGTCATAGCTCACAGCAACATCAAACTCTTGGGCTCAAGTGATCCTCTTGCTCAGCCTCCTGAGTAGCTGGCACTACAGGTACCCACCACAATGACCAACTAGTTTTTCTATTTTTAGTAGAGATGGGGTCTCCCTCTTGCTCAGGCTGGGTTTCAACTCCTGAGCTCAGGCAACCCACCTGCTTTGATTTTCCAGAGTGCTAGGATTACAGGCATGAGCCACTGCACCTGGCCTGATTACTTTCCTTTTGGGAATAGTAGTTACATCTACTGTTTCACTCCTCAAGACCCAGGGACATATCTCATTTCTCAGTTGTTCCTTCTGGAACTCTCAGTTTAGCAGAGTAACCACAACAGAGTGGACATTCCATAATTGTTAACATGAGGGCTGATCAGGGAGTGTACGGCAGAAGGAGCCCCCAGCCATTCCTAGTTGAGAGAATGACACACAAGTGACATTCTGTGGACTTTCATGCAGGATCCTCCAAGAACCTGAGTATGGGATTCTTAAGTTCACCTGTTCAATGGTTTTTGAATAAATTGGTGATGGTCTTTATCAAGACTAGAAAATGATAAGAAGTAAAGAAAATAGTCTACAAGGTGGGAATAGTTGCCACAAAATTAAAATAATGAAAGGAAAAATTGTGTATAGATGAAACAAAGGCGTTTCCCAGGCTGTATGAATCATCAGTGCAACAGTGAGCTTGATGGATAATGAGAGGGCCACTGTGACCATCGAAGTGTAAGTATATTATTTAGCTTTGCTGTGTGATAAAAACAATCCCAAATCTCAGTGGTTCACAGAACTTAACATGGATGTCTTCCTCATATTACATTTTGGTGGCTGCCCCATTCTGTGGGAGAGAAAAAACAAAACAACAACAACAACAAAATAAACCAGCGAACATTACCAGGAACACAAGATGTCCTATGAAACTTCTGTTTTAATGTGTCATGCCCTCATGTTCTGCTGGTCTAAGAAAGCCTAGCAGCCAAATCAAGCTATAGAGCAGGCTGCTACTACTGGTCAAGACTTGTGACCACAGACAAAGGTGTGTCAATCCCTGTTCTTAGACGCAGCATAGATTTGTTCTGAGTTCGGGGAAAACTGATCCCAGTGTAAAGGGCAAGTCTTCTTTAAGCATTAAAAAAGTCCAGGGGCTTCATGCTCATCTGCATGAATACGTGTCTGGAGGAAATCTCAAACATAGGTTCCCAAACAAAGGGAATGCCTCAGTTTTCTCTTGTGTACAGAAGTAGAGAGAGGTGGTTCACTGACAGAATTCTACCTACCTGTGAATGGTGGAGAAAGCAGGGTGGAGAATGAGAAAGAATATATATATGCTACAAATACAGCAACCACTTTCTCTGCCCTTGAACTGTAGTCCTAACTATAGGCAAGTTATGTAACATTGGTGAGGTACATGCTTCTTATTCACAGAATGGGAACATTAAACCAACCTTCTAGATGATTGCTTCGAAACACAGTAGAGCTGACAATGCTTTTTGTAATAGTTTGACAGGGCTGCTGTAACAAAATATGGCATAGCTTTAACAACAGAAACTTATCATCTCACAGTTCTGGAGGTTAGAAGTCCAAGATCAAGGTGTTGGAAGGATTAGATGGTTCTGAAGCTTCTCTTCTTGGCCTGCAGATGCCCCCTTCTTTTTGTGTTCTGACATGGTGGTTTCTTTGTGAACATTCTTGGTATTTCTTTTTATGTCCTAATTTTCTGTTCTTACAAGGACACCTATGAGATTGAATTAGAACTCCCATCCTAATGACCCTTCATGGTTACATTCTGGGGTGCTGGGGGTTAGAGTTTAAATACAATCTAATTCATAACGTGAGCCACACAGGAAATGATCATTCAATTTTTATTTCTGATGACAGGATTTTTCTTTCTCTGATAAGAGAGGGAAAATATTAGGGTGCATGATTGGATGCAGGGGAAGTTTCATTCTTCCCATCCTGTGGTATTCTAGGGTTGATATTTGAACTCCAGGGTTTATCACAAGTGTGGCATTGGCTTCCTTTTGTTCCTAACACAAAGAAAATGAGTGTCCCACTATTCCACTATCAGGGAATCCTGAGGTTAGCACACTGTTTATGTAAATCAAAACAACAAAAAAGAGATTCAGAGAAAAAGGCAGAGCTCTTCTTGCAATACAATGCCTGCCCAATTCTGTAACAGAAGCCTCAGAGGATACTGGCACTGATCACATTAGAAACTCACCTGGCTCACCATCTAATAAAATCTTTACATTTTCTTAACATTCTAGCACCTGGCCAAGGGCTATAGTGGCTCCTGCAGATAGAGAAACTGTGACAGAAAGGGCATCAGAGAGGACAAAATTGCTACCACAGTAAAGGAAACTGCTTTGCTTTGAAGACATACAAAACATTATAAAAGGCAGAAGTTAAAATGGCTTTCTACCCTAGGGGTTTAAGAGACCTGAAAATGAAAGCTGGTAGAATTATCAGGTGAGGGGTACAGAGACTATTGATCTAGAGAAGAGAGGAGGAAAAAAAATCACCCAATGAAGTCATATTAGCAAAAGCTCTGGTGTATAAAACAAGAGAGCACGCAATTATAGACCTGCAGAGAAAGAAGGAAGATAATGAAAGATAATGAATGCTTTTCCATGAGAGGGAAGAGGAATGCAAAAAAAGAGTTGAATGAAAAGTGGGGAAGGGAAATGTAGATTCTTATAGCAGAATATCCTCCCTTACGTGTGGGGGCACAGCTGACTAGAGAGAGGTTCCATGGGCTGATACGAACCTTGTGGTTAATATTAAAACAGACATCAATCAAAACTCTGTTCTACCACTAACAAATCACCTGACATGGCCTCATTTTGTTGTCTCATTTAAATACTGAGAATTTTATTGTCATTCAACACATATTTATCAGTAGCCTACTTTGTGCCAGGCAGTGTGTGAAGAGACCATAATAGTATATAATAATTTACAAAAGTAAAGGCAAGAACGAATGTGTATTGATGAAGGGACGTGGAGTATCCTGTACACTGACACAGAATCATAACTGAGTGCTCAGCATTTCCTATGTGCTGGGCATTGTTATAATTACCTTATATGTGTAAGCTGATTGTTACACAAAGGCATATGAAATAGGTAAATAACATATTGTGACCCCATCTTATAGGTGAAAGAAGAGAAATCTAATTTGCCCAAGGTCACACGCTTAATATCAGAATTAGCATTTTAAATGAGACAGTTTGGCTGCTGAATCTACACCGTTAACCAGGATGCCACACCACCTATGACCCAATACAGAGGTAGGACATTAGACTCAGAATCCTAAACATAAATATGTATCAGGCTCGGCGCCTGTGGCTCAGTGGTTACGGTGGCAGCCACATTCAACAGGGCTGGCAAGTTTGAGCCTGGCCAGGCCTGCTAAACAACAATAACAACTACAACTTAAAAAAAAAAAATAGCCAGGCATTTTGGCAGGCACCTGTAGTCCCAGCTACTTGGGAGGCTGAGGCAAAAGAATTGCTTAAGCCCAAGAGTTCGAGGTTGCTGTGAGCTGTGATGCCATAGAACACTACAGGGTGACATAGTGAGATTCTGTCTCAAAAAAATAAAAATAAATAAATAAATATGTATTAGTTGCTGTATTTGCTTTATTCATGCCTTGATGGTACATGTGGCACTCAATGCAGGCTAGATCTTAACACCATCTAGAGTTCTAATCCCAGAATTCAAAATCAGAATGCTTTTTCTTAGGAGGGAGACTGAGCAGATGCAGAAAACCTGATTTCACTCTACATACATAAAACATGATTGACAAATACTTACTTAAAATAATGTATCTGAGCTTTAAAGCAAAAACAAACAAACAAACAAAAAAATGAAAAGAAATATCCAACACTACATGAAAAGGAAGCTTAAATCCAAAATAATGTTCAAAAGGTTAAACCTAGCTGAGCACAGGAATAAGAGGGCTAGCTATGACCAGAAGCTGGGGTTTTGATGCCTAATAAAAAATCCCATGCTCAGGCAGGAGCTGGAACCCCATTCACTTCATAAAGCCAGGAACCTAGACCTGCCTATTAATTAGTAAAAGAGGACACAAAACACCCACTCACAACTTGGGATTCAGCAGGAAAACAAGCAGCCTGCCTAAGGGTATAGCTAGAAAAGACTGACCCACAAATATTACAGCATGAACAATGCACTACATGTGTGTTTACTGGGAGAAGATGAGTCAATGTATATGTTACTAAGAGAAATTGACATAAGCATTGCCCTTGAGTTTGCCAAACCCACCAAGTCCCAGAGCAGGCAAATATGGACTCTTAGGAGTCATTTGCTCAAAAAGCAGTGAGAGTGTCTTCTTTTCAAGTACAAATGAAACATTTTCAAAACTAATCACACCCTAGGCCACAAAAGCAATAAAAATAAAAAATCCGTACCAAAAACCATTGTACATTATACATACTTTTAGACTATTAGCAGGTAAAATATGTAGCAAAAATGGAGATTTTCAAGATGTCTTATGACAAAAAGATCTTGGAATAGGCCCTTTTAGTGGTTATCCCTTTGTGGAAACATCAGTGTGAATAGGTATGCATACTTGAAAATATCTTCCCAAAAGGTAAGGATTCAGCACCTGGAAGGAGTCTAGAATGAAGACATATGAAGAGGAATGATAGTGCATCACCTCTCCCCTACCCCATTTGATTGGTGGAGGAGGAAAGGTAAGTTAGCAGTAGACCTCTTTATGGACCCTTGTTCCAGGAATGCAGCAGTGAATCCAGGCACCAGGCCAGACCCTGAAAATTCAGGCTGCAGTCCTGCCCCAGTGCCAGACTGTCACAATACCAAGTTTACCCTCAAAGCTGCTGGCTCCAGGCCCACCACTATTCCAGGACAGCCTGTGTGGCCCTGGGATCCAGGTTTGCCCTTTCAGACACAGGTTCCAGGCTCAGCTTTGTAGATCCAGGATCTATGCCTGCCACAGGATGAGGGCAACTCCCATGGCCCTATAGGTTCCAGGCTGGCCCCTAAAGACCCAGGATCCAGGCCTGTCTCCTGGACTCAAATATGCCTCTGCACATCCAAGCTCCATAACTGACTGTAGAAACCCAAGTTCTAGGCCTACTAATGTGGATTCAATCTCCAGGACTGTCCTAGTGGACCCAGAACCAGGCCCATCCACCTGCTAACCCGAGAACCTAGCCAGCCTACTCAAAGACTCCAGTAGTAAGCCCTTTACTATTGACTGCTGAAGTGGTTTCCTTACCAAATCTGTCTGTAAAGATAGGAAGATATGCCTGCTTGCATTTCACTGGCCAGTTATAAGTACATACCTTTTGCTATCATGGTGTTAATGGAAACCATGTGAAAAGTCTGTCATTTCACCCCAACCTGAGATATTCCCCTTTCTCTTCCCTCTGTTCTTGTTTCAGAAAAGGCCTTATGGAGAGTCAGGATTTTTATCATTGCCTAGCAGTAAGCAACTCATACCCCTTTCAGTCTCAGTGGAGACCAGTGGGAAGATAGAAACTCTACCCTTGTCTGGCAAAAAAGAGGAGTCCCCTGGATTTGGCATCTATGGAGGCAGAGTGGGGAGCCTGGACTTCAGCCTCCACCTGGCATTAATGAAGTGAGACATCCTTTTTTCTTGTTGGACTAATGTCAGAGAGTCCAGCTAAAACAGAAAGTTTAAATATGATTCAGAGTCTCAAATAACAAATATCAACTACAAAATGTCCAAGTTTTAATCAAGTATTATGCATTATACTAAGTACCAGAAAGACCTCAGACTGAATGAAAAAAAAAAAAAGAAATCAATGGATGTTAACACTTGAGATGACAGAATTGTTACAATAATCTGGTAAAGATTTTTGAAACAGCCATGACAAAATTGGTTAAATGAGCAATTATGAATACATTTAAAACAAATAAAAAAATTGGAAACAACCAGTATAAATACAGATTACCAGGAGTTAGAAAACAAGAGAAATGGGGAAAATGTCAAAGGGTACAAAGCTAGTTACATAGGATGAATAAATTTAGGACTATAGTTAATAATATTGTATTGCATATTAAAATTTACCAAGACAATAGATTTTAGGTCCTCTTACCATGTACATACATAAACAGGTAACTATGTGAAAGCATAACTATCTTAATTTGCATGAGTATAGTAATGATTTCTGGGAAAGGTAGGGGAGAGATGGGGATAAAGAAAGGTTGATTAATAGGCATAAATATGTAGTTCTATAGAATAAATAAGAGCTAATGTTTGGTAGATCAGTAGGATGGCAACAGTTTACTATGATCTATTGTATACTTTCAAATAGATAGAAGGGAATGATATGAATGTGTCTAGCATAAAGAAACGATAAATGTTTAAGTTGATGGTTATCCCAATTACATTCATTTAATGTGTAAATATTATATGAATTTCTGAAATTATCACATGTATCCCCCAAATATTTACATTTGTATTATGTGCCAATAAAAATTTTTAAGAGCTTGACAAACTGAAAAATCAACAATTTTCTTAGATTTAGCAGAAAAATGAGGTTAATAAAGCCAATAAGCCTATAGTCAGGTTAAGAAAGAGTGAAAAGACATAAATTATCAGAAATGAAGGAGGAAGCATCATTACAGATACCACGGACATTAAAAGGATAATAAACGAACATTTTGCATAATTCCATGCTCACCAATTATATAAATTAAATGAAAAGGGCCAAATCCTTGAAATAGTTCAATCTGCCAATATGCAGACAAGAAGAGACAATTTTAGTAGGCCTGTAACTATTAATAACTTTCTAAAACAGAAAGCACGAGGCTCAGATGGAATTATTTATAAATTCCACCAAATATTTAAGGAAGAAATTATACCTGTTGTTTTAAGATAGAAGTAGAGAGGGTACAAGAAATGTATATAACAATTTTCACATTGGGAGGAAAAATATGAAAATGTCTTTATTAACAGACAACATGATCATTTGTATAGAAAATCCAAAAGACTGGGGAAAACAAAAAAACACATAATAAACCTCCTGTTTTAAAAGCAGTAGCAGTGTTGCAAGATACAAGGTTGATAAACAAAATGTTCATTTTTCTCCATATACCAACTATGAACAAGTAAAATTTGAAATTAAAAATGCAATATCCCTTACATTATGCCCATAAACACAAAACACTTAGGTATAAATCTAACAAAATATTGTAGGATCTGTATGAGGAAAACAAAAGTATGATATCTGATGAAACTGATCAAATAAAAACTAAATGTGGGAAGATATTTTATGTGTATGGATAGACAGACACTCATTATAGTTCCCCCACTTGATTTATAAATTCAATGCAATTCCAATTAAAATGTCATTACATAATTTTGTGGGTATTGACAAACTAATTCTAAAGTTTAAATAGAGAGGCAAAATACCCAGAATAGTTGACTCAATATTGAAGAACTAAATTTCAATTTAGTAGGACTGACACTACTCAACTTCAAAACTTACTATAAATTTATAATAATTAAGACAACATTGCATTATTGAATAAATAAGCAAATAGATCAATAGAACTGAACAGAGAGCCATGAAATAGATACAACTAATGTAGACCCCTATCGTTTGACAAAGATAATCTTTTCAACAAGTGAAAATGGAATTCACATAAAAGAGGGGGAAAAAAGAATCTAGACAGACTACCCTCTTCACAAAAATTAATTCATAGATCATAAATATAAAATGCAGTGTCATGAAGCTCTTAGAAGATAACATGAAAACCCGGGTTAGCCATGGGTATGGTAATAAATTTTTACATACAATACTAAAGATCCATGGAAGAAATAATTGATAAGCTAGGCTTCATTAAAATAACAAAATAAAGGGCTCTGTAAAGGACAATGTTGAGACAATTAGAAGATAAGCCCCAGACTAGAAGAACATATTTCCAAGACACACATCTAATAAAGTACTGTTATCCAAAATATACAAAGAACCCTTCAAACCCAACAATGGGAGAGACTTTTTATTCCAAGATGGAGGCATGGAAACTAATTGGCTTCATCCCCTTTCCAACATAAAATCAAAAACAAATACACAATGCCAGGATTTTCACCAACATTATCCCAGAACTGAAATATGAGGTTCAAAAAAATAGAAAATGTGGAAAAAGTTATATTATGTAAATATAATCTAAAAGAAAGTGGGAGTTGATCTATTACTATCAGGTAATGTAGACTTTCTAGATAAGAAACTTATCAGGGACTGGGATGAACATTATATGATGATAAAAGGTAAAGTATGATGATCAAGAAAATATAGAAAGTCCAAATATATCATATAAGTACTTATCAACACACCAGAAAAATGTAAAACGAAACTCGTAGAACCAGAAGGAGAAAGAGATAAATCTACAATACAGTTGAAGATTTTATTATTCTTATTTCAACAATTAATAGAAGTAGAAAGAAATTCAGTAAGGATATGTAACTCAAAAACACCCCATTACTTAACATAATCTAATCTATATTTTTACAACACTTCATCCTACAATAGTGAAGTCCATATTTTTTTCAAGTACCCATGGAACATATATATTGGAAACCATAAAACCAATCTCAACAAATTTGAAAGAATTAAAATCACACAAAGTGTGTTTCCAAACCATAGTGAAATCTACATAGAGCCTATTAACTGAAAAATAACAGAATTTTCAAACACTTGGAAACTATCCACATATTTAGTTTTCCATGAATCAAAGAGGACATCTCAAGAAAAAAACAAAACAACAGGACATTGAACTGAATGAAAATAAAGGAAAGAAATTAAAAACATTAATGTAGGAGCATGAATCAATGAAATTGACAATCAAAGAAAAGCTATAGAGACGATCAATGGCACAAAGAGCTACTCTTTTAAAAATATCAATAGAATAGCCAAAACTCTAGCAAGAATAACAAGGAAAAACACAGAAGACAAAAATTACCAGTATCAGGAATAAAACAAAGGATGCAACTTCAGATCCTGCAGATATCGAAAGGATTATAAAATAGTATAATGAAAAACTACCCAGCTTAATGAAGTCTACCTATGTTAACACTCAAATTTATGACATCCAGATCTACCACCCAAGATGCTTCCTTCATGCCCTTCCCTGATCAATACCATCTTGTTTTGAATTCTATGCCTGTTCTAAGATTTCCTTCTTGTATGTGTTTTAAGGAGATGTAATTTACATATAACAAATCAGACAAAAAATATATAGCTTATATGTACACATCCTTGTAAACATCACTCAAATTAAGTAAGGTACAGAACGTTTTCATCTATCCAGATGTTCTCTCTTGTCTCTTCTGAGTCAATATCCCTTTAGAAATAGCCAATATTTTGATTTCTATCACTCTGGATTAGTTTTTCCTGTTTTGGGTCTTCATGTAAATAGAATCATAAAGGATTTGCTGTTTTGATTTAGCATCTTTCATTCAACACGTATTTGAGTGATCACAGTAACTTATCTTTCTTACCTTTAGTATTATGTTGTATAAGTATCCTATAACCAATTATTCATTACTATTTTGCTTTACATTTGAGTTGTTTCCATTTTTGCACTATTATGAATACTGATGCTATGAATATTCTTGTAAATATTCAGCCCATGGGGCTGCATCCCACCAATCTCATTAGGATTTAGCTTAATTAAAGCATTTGATTTGTATTCAAGTTTATAACGTTAATAAAGAAGCCAAAATAAAATGGATTTAACAAAGATAGAAGCGTTCCATTAAACAAGCAAAATTAATGGAGGTTACATACACGATAAAGCTAATTTACCTAAAATAATTAGGGCTGAATTTAATAAGAGATATATTAGATCTTTGTAAAGGGAACTATAACATTTTATTGGCATAAATAAAAAGGCAGAATTGATAGAGAAAAATCATGTATCTGGATATTTCAGCTAAATGCTCTAAGAACATGTGGTATTTACAACTGACCTTCTAAAATCAGCACAACTGAAACTGAAATATATATTTTTCAATTAAATAATTTTGAAATGAATTTGGGAAGAAAAGCAATGAGAGTTAATGAAAGAAGGATATTTTGTCAATAATAGAGACGATTGGGGGGAGCTGATTTTTTGAATTTTAGATGTATGAAGCACTGGGAGAAAACTCAGAGTTGAAAAAGGAAAAAACTCAAAATTTTTGATATATGACAAAGCAAGCTTTTCTAAAATTGGTTAAGAAAATATATTTATCAAATATTATGCCTTCAGAAATTATAAGATTGGGCCTCAGTTTTAATTGATACTCAGTTACCACGTGATAACCAAATGGTATTGACAAAGAATCATTAAGATGGTGAGGATGATCGGGTTTTACAATAAAATTTTGTATTTTTTACTTCACTATTCTAAGGTACTAACTGTAGAAAGCAGATTCATTGGACAAGCTCATTAGAATCAGCAGAATTTTGATAAATAGCTCCTTGGAGTTGCCAGATATATTAATCAGGACAGATTCTGTCATACTGCAGTAACAAAACATATATATTTCAGTGGCTTGATGCAATAACAGTTTATTTATCCTTCATTCAAAGTCTGTTGCAGGTATGAGAGGCATTCTGGAGCTTCTGTCCTTCATAAGGTACACACTATCCAGGAAGCTTTGATCTTGCAGTGTCTCCATCTAATCCAAGCATCTGTATCTACTGCAGCAGAGAAGGGGAGCAAGGATAAGATACCCCAGCGAGTACACACTTTGGCTTGTGTTTCATAGGCTAGATGTACTCATGTGGCCACGCTCCTTTTTAAATATGTGGCCAGAAGAAGATAAGTGGGTATGGACGACACTAGGTCCCCACTGCAAAAGGAGGATGGACTGCGTACATTTTTCCGGACTTTGTTTCTTCAAGACTGCTCCATAGTGCCAGGGTGAAGATGGGCCTCTGGAGGTCCAATGGAAGGAGCTTCCACTCCTGTCTTTGGCTTTGTAAAAAGTCTCCTTAGAGCTTTGTGTAAAACTATTCATCTAATCACTGCCTAGGAGCAGAGAATAGGCTTTAATTGCCCATGGGAACCTTTTGATGATATTTTATTTTATTCTGTTTTTTATTTTATTTATTTTTTTATTGTTTGGGATTCATTAAGGGTACAAAGAATTAGGTTACACTGATTGAATTTGTTAGGTAAATTCCCTCTTATAATTGTGTCTGGCCCCCAAGAGGTGTGTCACATGCCAGGACCCCCCCATCCCCCTTCCTCCTCACCTCTCCCTGCTCCCTTATTCCTCTACCCCCATCATATATTAGGTCATCTACTGCCTTCATATTAGAATCAAGTACACTGGATTCTTGCTTCTTCATTCTTGTGATGATTTACTAAGAAGAATGAGTTCCCCCTTAATCCAGGTTAAAACAAAGGATGTAAAGTCTCCATCTTTTTTAATGGGCGAATAGTATTCCATGGTATACATATACTACAGCTTGTTGATCCATTCCTGGATTGGTGGGCATTTAGATTGTTTCCACAACTTGGTGATTGCACATTGAGCTGTGATAGTCTAGTGCAAATGTCCCTATGATAAAATGACTTTTTTTTTTTCTTCTGGGTAGGTGCCCAGTAATGGGATTATAGGATCAGATTGGAGGTCTAATCTGAGTTCTTTGAGTATTCTCCATACTTCCTTCAAAAAGGTTGCATTAATTTGCAGATATTTAGATGGTCCTAGGTTGATGCTCAGATTCTAGAAACACTTGATAAAAGTTTTCCTGAGTGAAGCAGAAAACTCCATACAAACAAGAGAGCAGAATTCAAAGGTCTTTCCATTTTATCCCATGGGAGAGACCCTCTAAAAACTGGACCTCCTACCCCTACTAGGGTGCCATGGCACTCTCCTGCCAGGCATAAAACTGTATTAAACTGTATATATTCTCTACCTGCAATTCTGAACTCCCAGAACTCCCCTCCACTCTTACCCCGAGGTCTGGAAGCCTGTCCCCCATGGAGTCCAGATTCTTGGGCATTTTCTCAAGAGGTATGGACTGGGCAGGGGCTATTGCTGGTCTGTGCTGATTCTGCAGCAAGGGAGTAAGGAGAGGATGATTAGCTGAGAAGGAACTGTACAGGAGCAGAGGTGCCCCAAGGCCCAGAAGAGCAGCAACAGCAGTGGGAGGAACAATAAGGCTCACACCTCTGGGGCTATTCTGGACAGACGTGCCCTGTCTCTCTGGGCAAGCAGAGGAAGCTGGGCATCTTCTCTGGTGAAAGCCACCAGGGAACGAACTGTGAGTAAAGGGAAATCCTGAGGTGGTAGCAGCCTGGGCGGAGTGCACTATGTTAACCAGTTTGATGAAAGTATTTCAAATTATATATAAAACCAGCACACTGTACCCCATGACTGCATTAATGTGCGCAGCTATGATTTAATAATTTAAAAAAGGTCATAATAAAAAAAAGATCATGAAACTATAAAAATACTAGAAGAAAGTCTAGGGAAAATACTTGAAGAAATCGGCCTGGGTGAATATTTTATGAAGAGGACCCATCAGGCAATGAAGTAAAATCAAAAATACACTATTGGGACCTGATCAAACTAAAGAGCTTCTGCACAGCCAAGAACACAGTAAGTAAAGCAAGCAGACAGCCCTCAGAATGGGAGAAGATATTTGCATTTTATGTCTCTGACAAAGGTTTAATAATCAGAATCCACAGGGAACTCAAACGTATTAGCAAGAAAAGAACAAGTGACCCCACCTCAGGGTGGGCAAGGGACTTGAAGAGAAACTTCTCTGAAGAGGACAGGCGCATGGTCTACAGACATATGAAAAAATGCTCATCATCCTTAATCATCAGAGAAATGCAAATCAAAACTACTTTGAGATATCATCTAACTTCGGTAAGCTTAGCCCACATCACAAAAGCCTAAAACCAGAGATGCTGGTGTGGATGTGGAGTAAAGGGAACAATTCTATACGGCTGGTGGGAATGTAAACTAATACATTCCCTTTGAAAAGATGTTTGGAGAACACTTAGAGAACTAAAAATAGACCTGCCATTTGATCCTACAATTTCACTATTAAGTATATACCCAGAAGACCAAAAATCACACTACAACAAAGATATTTGTACCAGAATGTTTATTGTAGCCCAATTCATAATTGCTAGGTCATGGAAGAAGCCCAAGTGCCCATCAACCCATAAATGGATCAATAAATTGTGGCATATGTACATTATGGAAAATTATGAAGCCTTAAAGAAAGATGGAGACTTTACCTTCTTCATGTTTACATGGATGGAGCTGGAACATATTCTTCTTAGCAAAGTATCTCAAGAATGGAAGAAAAAGTATCCAATGTACTCAGCCTACTATGAAACTAATTTAACCCAATTATAGCCCAAGAATATTGGGAAAGGGGAGAAGGGGCGGGGGGAGGATGTGTGGAGGGAGGATGTTTGGTGGGACCACACCTATGGTTCATCTTACAAGAGTACATGTGAATCTTTCTAAATGTAGAATATAAATGTTTTAGCGCAATAACTAAGAAAATGATATGAAGGCAATGTTAACCAGTTGGATGAAAGTATTTCAAATTGTATATAAAATCAGCACACTGTACCCCATGACTGCATTAATAAAGAAATTAAAATTAAAACCTGCGTTGTTTTAGCAGAAAAAAAAAAAGTTTTCCTGAGTGAGTGTCTCAAAGCAGGCTTAGGGGAGAAACAATCAGCCCAGAGGGTAAGTGAACATATTTTCCCAAGAAGAATTTCCAGTCAGCCCTTGTGCCATAAACTTACAGTGCTTAACACATATTATGTGTATCACAAAGAATACAACCCAAGAGGAACACTGATCCTCTGAGTACTCCACCCATCTCAAAACAACAATCTTCTAGAGCGTCTTCTATACCTCCAGGTATCATATATGAAACAACTCCTTGGCGGTGCTATGATCATACCCCTGCACTTAAGCAAGGGTGACAGTCACACCATGTCACTATTAAACAATAAACAACTCTTTGTTATGACATTCAACAGGGATACATATTTGTGCCCTTTTTTCTCAGGGGATGCAATCTGAGATCCCAGTTCATACCTGAAACCACAAGTAGTACCAAGCCCTACGTATACACTATGTTTTTTGTTATACATACGTAACTACATAGGATAAAGTTTAATTTATTAATTTTGTACAGCAAGAAATTAACAATCATAGCTAATAATAAACAGAACAATTATAACAATATTCTATAATAAAAGTTATATAAATGTAGTCTCTCTCTCAAAATATCTTATTATACTCTACTCATCTTTCTTCTGGTGATGATGTGGGTATAGAGCCGATTGTAGAGATGAGAGGGCTATGTGAAGAAGAGGAAACTAAGCTTTAGCAACAGTTACATTATGCTACGGTGCCAAGGAACTCTCAGCATTTTAGTATGTTCTATAAAACTGGCAGGTGATACGAGAAACAGACTTTAGGTGAAGTGATTTTATTTAAGTTCTACTCTGTCTAATTCTTAAAAGCATCAGCTTTATAGTTTGGTAGATAGAACTAGATTTGAATCCACAGCCTACCTATTGCTAACCAAGGAATTATTAAGTTTTGAGAAAACTGAGTTGCCTGAATCAAGTTTTCATTGTCAGTAAAATAGGGATAACATGTCTTCTAGATGATACTTTTTTAAAGGTAAATAAAATAAGGTATCATGGTTTCACAGCAATTAGAGAATACAGATTTTTAATAGATATTTGTTCTCTTCTATTCAGTATGATTTTTTTTTTTTTTTTTTGCAGTTTTTGGCCGGGGCTGGGTTTGAACCCTCCACCTTTGGCATATGGGGCTGGTGACCTACTCCTTTGAGCCACAGGCGCTGCCCCAGTAAGACATTTTAAATGGGGGATTTTGTATAATGTTATTGTGTTTATGTTTGGTATTTGATCTTCTCTGCTTACCCAATAAGGCTTTCATAGAAATTTTTGTGAGGTGTGCTTTGTGCACGAGTATACATTGGCTTGCATAATTAAATGCTTAATTCCATAGAACATTTCACAGAAATGGAGTATTGAAACTGTCAGTTTGTTTCCTTCTATGCTACTGAAAAATGCACAGAGAGGTAATTTTGAGGTTAAGACTTTATATTCTTTTGAGGTTTAGACTTTAGCATTAGGTAGCACACCAAGAAGAAACTCTATGTCATTTAGCCATAGGATTGAGACTTCTGAAAACAAAGACAGTCTGTGAGTAGCTGGATTACAATGTAAATAGGTTCACAATCTTGAAAGGCCTCTCCTGGTAAAGATAGATAGGATATTGATTATAAAGAAGTGGGGCCTGAAAATTGGGAAAGTAACATCTTGGAAGATTCTTATCATACTAAAGACTTTGGTCTTCAAAATTTTGCTGAGCTTCCTTTGCCAGTAGAAATAGTACCCTCCAACCCAATCCCAAATTTGGGGGAAAAGTAAACAACTTCTTTTGAGGTTGTCTCAAAGGAAACTACTGATATTTCTCATGAACTACCTCCAAAACTTCTGCTGGAGGTCTTGATCTTAGATTTATAGCAAGGCTTATTCCGACTATGCCATGTACCAAGTAAAAGGCATGACTCATAAAGACATACCATAACCCCCTCTGTCCAATGGCCTGCAAAATATTTCCAATTTATATTTATGGTAGTCTAAAGAATGTGTCTGAAAAATGATTCTAAGGATGATAAATAAAAACTGAAAATATGTAATTATTTTGGGATGAATTTATTGATTTGAGTGTCCTATGTAGGGATTCCAGATTGATTGTATAAGCTGGGGGACTGGCTTTAACAGTGTGCTTGTTTCGTTGACTGAAAAATTAATCTAAATGTAGGCTTGTTTGGTTGACTGAAAAATTAACCTAAATGTAGTCTCAGTTATTTAACGTAAGGTGCCAAGATTTGTTTGGTATTATACAGAAAGTCTCCAAGGGCTGAGGGCAATTGAAATGCTGGGGTGACATACTATGTAAGACCTGTTTATCAACTCCTTTTGTCTCACAGGATGGTGCAGAGGACACTCCTTTCATCAAGCCTTTGAAAGTACATTAGTGAGGTGAGTACTGTCATTTTTGAAGTGGTCTATAGTGAACATTATTAGCCAAAAATGACAGTGGGAAATGCTGGTATTGAACTTGGCTTTCTAAATTCAGTAATAATGGTAACTCAGAGTGGAAGGGTCCACTGGTTTCACTTAAGATCAAGAGACCTTACCTTTAAAAACATCAACCCAATGTCCTGCACTGAGCACCCCTAATCCCCTCTCCCCCTCCTCCCCCTCTTTCATTTCCCCTCTCCCCAGCTTGAATTGAAATGAGTTTTTCTCCTATGTGGGCATGAATTAGATTGTCTACTGGCTTCATATTAGTATTGAGTGCATTGGATATTTGCTTTTCCATTCTTATGATATTTTACTGAAAATAATGTGTTTCAACTCCATTAAGGTTAACACAAAAGATGTGAAGTCTCTATATTTTTTATAACTGAACATTATTCCATGGTATGTATATACCACACTTTATTAATCTATTCCTGAATTAAAAAATGGAACTTAATGAAACTGAAAAGTTTATGCCCAACTAAGGACACAATAGTCTTCAAAATGGGAAAAGATACTTGCATATTTAAATCTGACAAAGGATTGATAACTTGGATCTATAGAGAATTCAAATTAACAAAAAAAGAGCTAACAAAACAATCCCATCTATTGTTGGGCAAGAGACATGAACAGAACCTTCTTTGAGGAAGACAGATGAATGGCTAACAAACATGTAAAAAGTTCAAATAAGTAAAATTCATAGTTTTAAAAATCAGAATAGTAATTATCTCTGGGGTTTTGAGAAATAAAAGAAAAAGATCTTGAAAAAAATTTCTTGGTAATAAAAAAAATGTTCCATATCTTGATTTTGATGGGCCATATGGGTAAATATATCTGTCAATGTTCATCGAAATGAATATTTACTATCTGTATTTTTTTATATTCATGTTATCACTGTAAAAATTTCAACCTTAAAAAGAAAAGAAAAGAGAAATACTTAAAAAGCATTGTTCTGTGTATTGATCTTAAGGAGTTAAAGAACAGAAAATTAAATTTAAATGACATAAAATTAAATTTAAATTAGAAAGAAAGTAAAACAGGTAACAGAAACTAATGATTCGGAAAACAACTTACAGCAGAGAGAATGAATAAAATCAATAGATTTTTTTTGAATAGAAAATCCATTAAAATGAAAACACCTGCCAAAAATTGGCCAAAAACTAGCAAAAAATAAAATGATCAGTATCAGGAATAAAGAAATACATTAGTAATGATCCTTCAGACATTAAATAAAGATCATAACAGTATTATTCTAACACATTTTAAATGACTTGGAATTCTATGTTCATAGTATCTTGAAAATCAAGCAATTGCACCATAGGGTTCAGTATACTGTACCCTGGCATAGCAGATGTTTTAAGAAGTATATTCTGAATAGAGTACACCAAAAAATAACTGGGAACTTATAATTCATTGCTACTTTTGCATTGTTTTTATTTCTAAATAATTTTTAGTGAAATAAAATATGCACATTCAGAAGGGTACATATGTTTACTATATAGCTAGATAAATTTTTACAAAATGATCACACTCATGTCAATGGACATACAGTAATGAATAAGTTATGAATCTTGATCAATCCTTGATACAGTATCTAAATCTGCTTTTCCCCCATGACACTTTCTTGCCAATACCCTCAATACTTGTACTTTGGACTTCCCTACTTATTCTAGTAAATGATCTACACCAAATAAACACAACTTTCTAACCACCTTTCTTTTTCTACGTAATCAAAGAAAATCAGCTGGAATCACTATATGATCCCAAATCACTTTTCTCTACTCCATTACCACTGCCAAGATTATTTGAAATCTTTATATTTTTAAAATTCTGATTCATTTATGTTTTCCTTTACTCTCAGATGAGGTCAGAGATTAGAGATCTTTGGATGTGACCTTTCTCAATTTTAAGCCATCAACCTATAAACCAACTGCTACCTGCAATCTGTACCAATTCTCTCTCCCTTTCCCCTTTCTCTCTCTCTCTCTCTCCATTCATCTTTCTACCTACAGCTAGTCCACTGTTCATCTTTGTTCTGAATTCTATTCTCTTCCTTTACAGGAAACTAATACCACTATTATTCTTTCTCTTTCTTTTTACTTCACACTATCACACCACATCAGATTGTAGGATAAAACCAAACCAAAGTAAATACCTCTAGGGCCCACTCTGTACATTAACTGCAATTCTTTCTCCTTCTATTCACTCTCAGATTTCTTGAAAGACAGAAGAATGCATTTTGTCATTTTACCTCAGGCTTGAACACTTTTTATTCATATTTATGCCTGCACATCTTCATTGATTTTTTTCACTTACCAAGGCCTTCAGTGACTTCCGTGCCTTGATTCTGATAGATATATTTCAGTTCTCATCTTATTTAACTACTCCTAGAATTACATAAATCGAATATGATCCATTTCTTTAAAGTTGTTTCCTCTGACTTGAATAACCATTTTCTTGGTTCTTCTTGACTAATTCTGGACTCTCCCCTAGACACTATAACAAGCAGACATCCTCTATATGAGTTTTGACTATTAGAGCTCTTCAGGGTTAGTCTTAGGCTCTAGATTTTGTAGGCCTGCTTTCTTTCCCTGGGTTTAAGGCTTCATGGTAATTTATATGCTGTTACTCCCAAATTTTTATCACTAGCCTAGATCTTGGCTCAAACCACTAACTCATAGACCTGAACACTTTAGCTCTCCACTTAGAAACATAACTTGAATCTCAAAATCATGAAGTTCAAAACTGGATTCATGATTCTTTTCTTAGTATCATCCTTGAATCCACTTTTCTTTTACCCCCAATATTCAAAATCTGGACAACCTTACCTCCCAAATATTATTGATAGTCATTGAATGAATGACTTCAGTGATACGAAGGGCCTCTAGTAGCCTGAAAAAGTCTGTAAGATGTTTGGGGCTGAGACAGAGAAATAAAATGTAAAATCTGACTTTGAAATGAGTACACTTTAAACTCTATTTTTAAAGTCATCCTTGGAAATGTTTACATTTTGTCAGTTTTTTTGTTTGTTTTTGATTTTCTTTTTGCCAGTGAAGTGGCTCAGCTCTTGGATTGTGATCCAGTTTTATATACTGCTTGACTACCTGGGGGTCAGCTCTCAAGTATTATTCCTTTGTTGCATTTACTGACCTTTCAGATTCCATTGTACTATGGAGATACATAACATTTGACCCTTATATAGAATTCTGGATCAGAAGCATCATGAATTCAAAGGTGGGTTGTGGTTTCCAGGCAACCACAGCATATAATTATTTTAAGAAGTGTCAGTTCAATGACAATTTGAGTCATCTAGTGGTTGAGGAGCTTATAGGTAGAGTTCTAAGCTTTGCGCTTCTAAAAGTTATCTCAGAAGAACTATGTCCTTTGAACTAATTGTTTATACAGGTGAATTCTGTTTAACAATTCAGGGCCATCAAAATTGCTGTTATATTCAAAATTAAAATGTAAATCAATTGTTAACAGTTTACTGAAAATGTGCACCGGGGTATAATGTTTGTGAAACATGATATTTGCACACTATTTTGTGTTTATGTGTATATATACATATATATGTATATAAAATGTCTAACATTTGAGTTCCCAAACTAATTCTAGAAAAAATGCTACATACCTCATTGCTATATATCACTAGAGTCATCTTCTAGCCCCAAGAGAGGCTATGCACTGACACCAGTGTTTACTCCACCTCTCAACGTAGCTATCAGAGCTGACATCATATCGCATAAAAAAGCACACAACAACAATAATGAAAGCCACTCAGCGAGACACTACCACAAATCAACATGAACACAGCTATAAGACACTGATATACCAAGGTTATGAAACCTTACCAAGTTGTTTGTACAGTGCTGCCAACATAAGCATATGGTGGCAGTTCATAAACTGAATTGTCAGACTTCATACAATGATAGCTCTGATAGTCATTCCAGAAAAAGAGTTCCAAAGTAAAGTTGGACCAGGCATGGGCAGCAATGTCTGGCTTCCCAAGGAGAGTACTTCAAGAGTGACCATAGTGATATTCAGCAATGAGGTATTTAGCACTTTTTCTAGGATGAGTTCGCAAACTTAATTGTCAGACATCATAAATATATATAATATATATGTATCATATATGTGATATATATTATATATGTGTATATATAATATATCTGTATATATATGTTAATAGCTGCATTTTCCAGATGAGAAAATGAGGCTTAGCAAGGTGAAACAATGCTTTCAACATTCAAAAACTATTATATATGTACAGCCATGATTTGAATTCAGGAAAATACACTGACTTTTCAATTTCTAGTTGATAGCTTTAGCCTATCTTGCCTGAAAAGGATTGCCCATTCAATTGTCACTTCCTCATCCCTCTTTCATTCTCTACTGTCTGGTTCATATTTCTATAACTCCACTAAACCTGCTGTCTTTAATGTGACCAATTAACCCCATGTGGCCAAATGCAGCATCTTTCTTAAATTCTTCAACTTTGAGGTAATTTAAAAACAGAATCTTCTTTTATAAACAGTATCCTAGCTTGACTTCTATTGTTCTTTCTCCTTTGTTTGTATTTATTCCTCCTTTATCCAAATTCTAATGTTGGAGTATCCTAGATAAAGGCTTTCTTCTCTCAAATCGACTTTCCCTTTTGGTAATTCTATTAATTCACAGAGCTTATATAACATCTATATTCTGAACTCCATATCTTTACCTTCTGCCTTTGCCTCATCTAGACATTTTATTGAAGTCTAAATGTGTATATTCAAGTGCCTGCATGACCTTTCCATTTAGAAATAGAATAGCCATCTCAAACTCAACACACCTGAGCGGAACTTTTGATTCACCTCCCTGCCCACCCCCAGATCTGCTTCACCTGTAGCCTTCTCAAACTGAATTAGTGGTAATGTTTTCTTTTAGGTTACTCAGGTTAAAACCCAGAAGTCTTCCTCAGCTGCTATCTTTCATTTACACTTCATGTCCAAAGTGTCAGGAAATCTTGTTGGATTTACATTCAGAATGTATTCAGCATCTGACAACTTATTAGCACCTCTGCTGCTGTTGGTCTGACCCAAGCCAACATTATCTTTGGCGTGAATTTCAGCAGTTAGTGTTTAAATTGGCTTCATGCTTCCAACCTTTCCATCGCAGGATCTATTCTAAACATAGCAGCTGAAGTGATTCTTGTGAAAAATGAGTCAAATAAAGTCATTCCCTGCTTGAATTCTTCTGATATTTGCTGGTCTTACTCAAGAATACTTGAAAAAAAATCCTTAAAGTAACCCTGCATGGTTTGCAGCCCTCGTATTCCCTGAACTTACCATATTCTCCCCATTTGACTCTGCTTCAGATACTCATGTGCTTCCTTGTATTTATCAACTCTATCAAGCATTCTCACGACTTAGGATCTTTGCTTTGGCTGTGCATTCTTCCTGGAATTCGCCTCAGTATCCAGGTGCCGACTTCCCTCTCTTCTTTCCAGGATTTGCTCAAATTTTATCTTCTCAAGGAGGCCTACCCTGACCACCTGAACTAAAAGTGAAACTTGTACCTTCCTCCTTTCAGATTGCCCCATGCTGCCATACATTCCATAACACTTCGTGATTCCTAAAATTCCCTATACATTATTATTTTTACTGTTCATTTCCTAATGCCCCCTGCAAGAAAGTAAGCTCTACAAGGGCAAGGATGTGTTTGTTTTGTTCACTACGGTATTCCAAATGCCTAAAACAGAGTCTGGCAAACAGTAGTACCATATGTGGTTGACCCTTGAATAGCACAGGTTTGAATTGCATGGTTCCAACTGCACACAGATTTTCTAACACCTCTGTCACCCCTGAGTCAGCAAAATTAACCCCTCTTCCTCCTCCTCCTCAGCCTACTTAAGATGAAGACAATGAGAATGAAGACCTTTGTGATGGTCCTCTCCCAATTAATGAAAAATAATTGCATTTTTTCTTTCTTATAATTTTCTTAATAACATTTCTCTAGCTTACTTTATTGAGAATACTGTATACAATACATATAAGATATGAAATATGTGTTAATTCAATGTTTATACTATTAGTAAGGGCTCTGCTTAACAATAGGCTATTAATAATTCAGTTTGGGTAGAATCAAAATTATGCATAAAGGTTTGCGGTATAATATGAATTTTTGACCATATAACTGTTGGTGCCCCTAACTCCCATGATATTTAAGGGTCACTGCAATATGTATACACACATGCATATATGAAAATTATGTGTATTTATAAAATTGTGTCTTCCTCTTCTTATGTTCTTCCAATGGGTCATGCATTTTATGTATATATTATGCATATGCTATACATATAAAAGAATAATATATATGCATGTGTGTGTGTGTATATTATATATACTAAATGAATGACTGAATGAGCCCATAAAGGCAGGGCCAAGAAGGAAAAAGAAAAATATAAATATCTCAACGTTATAGGTTCAAAGAATGCATTTTACCATTGTAAAGCAGTGGCACTGAAGATCTTAGGTACTTGTGTGTGCATTTAATTGTCCCTTTGTGTACCACCAAGTGTATCTAAAGGACCATCACAGCTTTGATTTGAGTGGGAATCTACTGCATGGTGTTGGTGTAGAGTTTGTCTAGGCATAGGTGGGTCCAGTTTGTAACTATGTGAGTGGTATCTATAAATGAGTCACCTTAGAAGAAATACACACTCACACACCTGTATATGGACACACACGCAATGCATACATTTTCACCCATACTCATAGACAAAATAAAATCTCATAATATACTTCTAGTGACAATGAATCATGTCCAGGGCAAACCTTGGCTTTGAAGCTACACTTGACTTGGTGAAAAATAAGCGCAAATGTGTTTGCTATTAGAAGAGAATTTGGACAACATTCCAACTTTCTAAGGCCGCTGCTTTCTCAGGTTTGTTATAAATGGCCAATAACAGTGATATCAAAACTATTGAGAGTTGTTACCCTATGCAGAGTCCATCAATATTCATGCAACTTATCTCCTGTTTTTAAAATCTATGTTTTCATGCTTTGTATTTTGTTTTTGCTATTTGGAACAGTTGTATGCTAAATGTTCCTACATATAAATGTAAATACCTTTTGTAAAAAAAAAAAACATTGAGAGGTTAGGAATATTGAAGCAGATAATGTGTATGAAACAATATTTATTATATTTTAGTATGAACAATTTTTTCTAGGTTTAGGATGTCAGGCCAGTTAAAGATCAGCAAAAGTACTTAGGATCCTCATCTTCTAGGGAACCTTGAATCCCTGGAGCCAAGAGCTGCCTATAAAATGCTTTTCAACACAATGTTGACACACTCAGAAAACCATTTAAAATTTAGTTTACAATGGTTTACTGACCTGATTCTGTTATAGGCATGTAATTATAAACATTAAATAGTGACCTATGTCCTTTCTTTATGTTGTTCTAATAGATCACATCATTTAGTGTTCTAAATGGGGGGGGAAAGAAATGGATTTTATTCAGTCAAATCAAGTAAACTGAAAAGTTCACTAAGTAGCAGCATTATTATTCTGCCCTGATGGTCAAGCTGATGAAGGTGGATCACGGATCTCCTGGTAACCCAGAGACAGGTGTTCTAATCCTGGTTCTCTGGATACCACCTATATGATTTTTGTCTGCTGGTTTACTTCTCAGATACCAAGAGATTTGTTTTCTTTCTTAAAATGGGTTTTGAGAATATCAGTTTCACACAAATTATTGTGCATATGAAATGAAGTATTGCACACGAAAGTGCTCAGTGCCTGCTATAGGAGCAGTAAGCATTGAATGCCTCTCCTTTGCCTCTTTTTACCTTATTTGTCCTTCTTTTGTCATTACCTGGTCCTTCATTGTTTTTTAATGTGCCTATGCCTATGATTGTGTTTCTTATTCAAAACTTGCTTTTGGAGTACTTAGTTTTTTATTTATGTTTCTCTCTTTAGTTTTGGCCCCTTGTATGTTGTGGCCCCTTCCCTTGTTATCCGTCAGGTCAGCAGTGTTGGGGTAGTGGCCATTCAGATGCAAATACAACTTGTCTGCCTTCCTTCGCCCCATATTTTAAAAGTGCTTTAGTTTTACTGTCCAGACTTTTTAAGTAAATATAGAGAATCAAAGTGCACCCTCATCTGGTCAATGGGGAAGAGGTGAGTTCTTGATTTCCCAGTCTGTTTTGTTTTCTAGATTCCACAGAGACAAACATTTATTTCATATGTATCCATACTCCTAGGAGGTGAATTTCCATGTAGCCCTGAGCTAGACTATTCATGTATACTTAATTATTATAGAACATAAATGTGGAAGGAAAATATAAAGATAAAAATTTATGTAGAAACAGTGATACCCAACAGCCAGGTTGTTTAGGGGCTTAACAGAACCATACAGTCTGAACAAACTCATGAAGTTGACAAACTGAGGGGGCAGGTCTTTCATGTGTAAAAAGTTATGGAGCTGTAACCTTAAAATCCTGTTTTAGTACTTAATTTATTTTCACTAGCTGACTGGGTTGTGCTGTAAGTCTGGTTTAGAGGGCCAGGTACAATTTAGATAGCCATGGTATTAACATTTTATGAGGGCAAGGATCATGTTCATTCACTCATTCACCCCTTCATTCATTCAATGAACAAACAAACACAATAGAATCTCTTAGTTCTCCAAGAGGTCAAGGACTAATCCTGTCATCTCTTTTACCTAGTTTCCCAGCATCTACATGAGTGCTGGCACAGAGTGAGCATGTTATAAATATGTGTTTAAGAAAATAATTCTTTCCCAGAGAATTGATATTTTGGGGTTTCGTCCTAAACGTGGATAGAAATCACCTAATGGGACTTGAACCCTCCATGGTGCTCCATGGATTTCAATATTTATCTCTTCATTCCAACATCAACACATTCCAACAAGGTTATGAACCCCTCACATCCTAGATGAAGAGCCTGCCAGGAGGACGAGCACATCCTGCTCTTTGAGACAGGCTGCGTTCTCTGGTTTAGTATCGTTTTGTGACATTCTGGGGATAATGAAAGGCCAGGATCCCATGGCCACTTCTCAGTCAAAGGAAAATCACCTTCCAGACCCTTCGTGTGTCATTGATAGCGTACTTGAACATTACAAATCAGAATGAAGGGTTACGAAGCACAACTCAGAAATTTACAGGGTCTGCCTGGAAATGAGCAGACTTTCAACGATTTATCATGGCACTTGCTATCCTTGTTTCAAGGCAGCAGCAACCATAAATACACGCTATGAAAGAGAGAATCTGAAGTTTGAGCATTTAATTCAGAACATGTAGCCATGTGGGCCTCATAGGGCTCATTGTCTCCTGCGGATTTCTTTGATTATCATTTGTTATCTTTCTAGCAGCTGGTGTGGATGCACAGTGCTGAGTCCGTGGAGGGGCACAGCACCAACCTTGCCCATAAATTTTAGATTTACAAGACCCTGAAAGCAAGATCTTGGGGTTGGTTTTCCACTACTCACATGACTCCAATTTCTCCTTCATTCTCTATTTCACTGCATTTTTTGGGTGCTGCACAAGTTTGACTTGACATTTACTCAAAGCTTCTCTTGCTTCATATGAAAGATGTTTTCTGAAGGACAGCAAATAAATTGCTTAATGTTGTCCTGGGAAGGGAGGCAGTAGAAAGCACACACTTTTAAAGCTAGCAGTGATGACGTCTCTTTTGGTCTTTAAAAAAAAATCTACTCAGTAAACATAAATCTTTAGCGTTTTCTAGATGATATTTGTAAGACAGATTTCTGTGATAAGCTCATTAAAGTGTATTGGCTCTAGTTTAGCTAGCTCAAACTTTCAAGGGAAATATAACAAAATCCAATAATATCACAACACAGAAGAGTCATAGACAAGGGTCTGTGGAAGGCCAGAGGAACAAACCACTGACGACTAGCAGTGGGAGCTAGAAAGAGGGGGAATTGTAGCATATCTTTATTTTTTTAGTTTTTGGTTGGGGCTGGGTTTGAACCCACCACCTCCTGCATATGAGTGGGCGCCCTACTCCTTTGAGCCACAGGTGCTGCACGGTAGCATTTCTTTATTCAACTGCTCTAACATAGCTGAATTGCTGCTGCTGCTGTGACCCTAGGACTACTTGACAGGGCCAGTTAGATACCACAAAATGTAAAAATATTTTTAGAGTATTACCAACTAGTAGTTATAATAGATGCCCATAAATATTATATTTCTTGAGTTCACCCATGACCATTCTCCCTCGGTGCTGAATTAACAGCAAGGCTATGTGTAGAGTTTGAGGATGGGGCTGCCAACCCCACTGAGGGTGAGGATTTTACGTTTCCAGTTATTATTATTTATGTATATATGAACATCTTTTTGAGAGATAATTAAAAGATCATCTGTTGAGGTTCCAGTGGGACCTGGGCTGGGGGCTGACAAGGAAGACAGTGCTGAGGAAAGAAGGGGACTTCACACCAACTTAATGCTTGAAGTCTGAGAAGACCAGGGAGGTATATATTGTCTCTTGAACCGAGAGGCAGATTGAGGCAATGCAGCACCGTTCCAATCCTTCTGGGGTCTTTTATAGTGCTCAAAACTAGGATTAGAGGGAAACCTCAGCTCCCAGGAGGGTGTGGTAATCCGAAATGTCTGAAATGTTCTGACTATGTATATTTTGAAAAGGGGAGAGGGAAAGCAGGTTTCATCCCTGTGTGGCAGATATCTTAAATTCCCTAATCTACACTGCTGATCAGGAAGCAAAAGGTCTTAACCTGCATGCTCTGCTGATCTCCCATGCAAGGATGGTCATGCTGACCTTCCCTTGACTGGGCTGCCTCCAGGATCCTCTCTTCTTTCTGGATGATCTGGGAAGAGCTGCAAGGATGGCCCACCTGTGTGCGTCACCCTGAATTGGAAAGCCCGTGGAGAGATCAGACTATCTACTTCCCATAGTCACTCATTACATTACTCAATTCAGTTGTTTTGGATCTGGTTACAAAAGTGGACAACCAAAATTATTTCCTTTTATCATATTTTTTCACTAAAATTTCACGTTTTTATTATCTCTAAAATAAATATCATATACATTAGCAGTTACTCTCCTTACCGCGCCCCTCCTGACATAACTATCCTGCTCTAGCTGCTATTTTCTTTTTCTGTCTCTATAGATTTACGTATTCTGGTAAAGTCATGTAACACACCATGTCCAGCCTTTTGGCTTCTCTGGGCCACATTGAAAGAAACTTTGTCTTGGGCCACACATTACAGACACAAACACTAACGCAAGCTAATAAGCCAAAAAAAAAAAATATATATATATATATATATATATATATAAAAATGTTTGTGATATCAGCCAGCATAGATAAGCAAAATATTAATAATAATTCAAATTGTGCAGCAACCCATATAGAGAGGCTTTTAAAATCATCAATCAGATCCCAAGTTTGTGATCACTAATATAGAAAATGTACGTAACTAAATAATAATACATCCTTTTTGATGTTTTTATTATCAAAGTAAAAGAAAAGTGGACAACCTAAAACTAGTGAGATATTAGACATTGTGCTTAAGAAACTGATGCATCAGTATCTGGTTTGGTGAAAGTAGTTGCAGTTCTCAGTAGGTTCTCAATATTCTCATCAGATAGTTTGGTTCTCATTTTACCCTTGATGTGTTTCATTCTTGAAATTAGTCACTCATAAATGTAGGTGCTGCCAAAAATCAATGATGTGAATGAGACATGATTGTGAAGTGAGGGGTATTTGTCTCTGGGAAGATAGGACCTACAAAAGCATACAAAGAGACATGGTCAACTTTTTAAGTTGAATGTTGGATTGCAGCTCTAAGCATTCCACTTGGAAATTGGCAGGTGACTATTTCTGTTGACTAAAAACAGAGTCACAAATGCATCAAAATATTGATTTTTTAATTCTTGTATCAAATTTAAAAGCATGACTGCACATTTTTCACTGTTCAGAGAACTGTGTTTAGCTACCATGTTAAATACATAAAATTGCTGCCCTAATTGGAGTTTGCCATAATTTCAGTTTCATTTGGACAACTGCTATGGTTTGAAACATTTCATTGATAAGTTCATTTTCACCTTGAAGACACATATTTAACTCATTTAAATGAATTGCTAAATCCATTAAAAATATTCAATCTGTAAGCTAGTTTTCATCATCAAGTTCTGGCACAAATTTGGTTTTTGACCATAAATGACTTGATAACATGTAACAAATCATGAAATCTTTCCAGCATTTGGCCTTGACCTAGCCATCTTTACATCTGAAAAGTAATCGATCTCACTGTAGCATCTCACTGTAGTAAAGTGGCATCAACACTTTAAAGAAATTCCTGGAATTGGTGATGATTTAATCCCTTGGCTCTATGAAATTCATAGTCTTTTTTTTAAATTAAATCATAGCTGTGTACATTAATGCAATCACAGGGTATAGTATGGTGTTTTCATATACATTTTGAAATACTCTCATTAAACTGGTTAATGTAGCCTTCATGTCATTTTCTTAGTTATTGAGTTAAGACATTCACTCTGCTTTTAGAAAGATTCACTGTACCCTTGTAAGATAAAGCATAGAGGTGACCCCACCAATCACCCTCCCTCCACCCATCCACCCTCCTCCCCTCCCGTCTCCCACCCCCTCCCCATATTCGAAGGCTATAATTAGGTTATAACATTCCTATGAAAGTGATAAATTAGTTTCAAAATAGGGTTGTATACATTGGATAATTTTTCATCCATTCTTGAGATACTTTGCTAAGAAGAACATTTTCCAGCTCCATCCATGTAAACATGAAGGAGGTAAAGTCTCCATCTTTCTTTAGGGGTGCATGATATTCCACGGTGTACATATACCACAAGTTATTGATCCATTCGTGGGTCTATGGGCATTTGGACTTCTTCCATGACCTAGCAATTATGAATTGGGTTGCAATAAACATTCTGATACAATTATCTTTGTTGCAATGTGATTTTTGTTCTTCTAGATATATACCTAAAAAAGGAATTGTGGATCAAATGGCAGGTCTATTTTTAGTTCTCTAAGTGTTCTCCAGATGTCTTATGAAAAAGAATGAATTAATTTGCATTCCCACTAGCAGTGTAGAAGTGTTCCCTTTTCTCCACATGAAATTCATAGTCTTGATGAGAATTTGTGTGATGTTACATATTTTTAAAATTTTTGCAGGTACATTTTCTTGATGTACTTTTCAATGATAACTCATCAAACTTTACTTTCGGGCACCAATTACATCTTCTATTAATTTCAGAACTTCCTCTCTTTTACCTACCATCATCAGGACACCATCAGTAATTGTATGTTACCTCCTTCATGTTTACATGGATGGAGCTGGAAAATGTTCTTCTTAGCAAAGTATCTCAAGAATGGATGAAAAAGTATCTGTCTACTGTCAGATATGTTGACAGTAGACAAAGAAAATCACTTAACATATTTTTTACTGATTCTTCCAAATCTCTTGGTTCAGTTGTGTCTTTTAACAACACTAAAGATATTTCCTCAGAGACATTTTATTCATCATCAATGCTTTTAATAAAAATGGCAAGTTGAACTGTATTTGTGGCATCAGTGTTGTCATCCTTTGCCGAGGCATACAATTTAAAATCAGCAGCTTTACTCTCCAAACTTCTTTTGATAGATTTTCCAATTTCTTCAGTTCACCTGGCTATAGTCTAGTGAGACAAACTCATTTTAAACATATCCCTCTTTTTATCATGGCAATGATGTCTGCCATGGTTTTCATACCTTGCTTATAAATACACCTTTAGTAGATGGTTTTGAAAGTTTTGCTATTAAATATGCTACCATGTAATTAGGTTTTACAATGGAATCCATGAGTTATAATTAATTTTTTTGTTGTTGTTGTTGAGCAGAAGGGCTTTTAAAAAATTCTGCTGTTGTGTTCTTACAACACAATCCTTAATATGCATTGAACTTGGCAGTATGCTTTTGCATACGATGCCTTTTCAAATTATAGTCTTTGAAAACTTGTTCACATTTCCTACAAATTAAGCAGAGTGCCCTACTATATGCCTCAACAAAAAGGTAGTCATCTTTTCACATGTCATCAAATAATCTTCCTTCATTGGTAGTTTTTTTTTTTAATGCGTTCTGTTTTCTTTTGAGGTGTTGTAGAAGCCATGCTGGGATTAAAAAATAACAACAGATAAGGGACAATATTTACTTTTGTTACAAAATTTAATTGACAGGAAAATAGAAAACAAGATTTGGATCCTTCCACATCCTGGCTGTGAATGCAGGGTGAAACAGACTGTTGTAAAGTGAGTGGGCAATGTGTGAGGTGCCACCAAGGTGTAGAAGTGCCCTGGGGTGCAGACGCAGAGGAGAGGAGAAATGGGGAGGGTGATTGGTGGATGAAGGGAGGGCGTTTGGTGGGATCTCACCTAAGGTGCAGAATGCAAAGGTGTTTTTCAAAATAACTAAGAGTAAATTTCAAATGTCTTACCAATAAAAAATAAGTGAGATGATGGCTATGTTAATCAGTTTGATTTAAGCATTCCACATTGTATATCAAATCATTACTTTGTACCCCATAAATGTATACTGTTATGATTTTAATTAAAAATTAATAAAAGTGGTTTTAGGAAAACAAATGCTCGCCTGACTTGTAAATAACATTAACCACCTAATGTTGCAATGGTAGCTTAAAATATTATTAATAATTGCTATCTCACCAAGTCACCACGAGCACGTGTAACATTGGACGACGTCAATTCAACCATCTGAACACAGAGGATAACACATTGGAACCTGTACACTGCCACAAAACTGAAGCCATGAGTGCATACAAATAGTGAGTATGTTTATTTCATGTGACATTGCTACAGGACATTGTGGGCTACAAAGTTTATGCTCAAGAACTGTACAATTGGGCGGTGCCTGTGGCTCAAAGGTGTAGGGCACCGGCCCCATATGTTGGAGGTGGTGGGTTCAAGCCCAGCCCCAGCCAAAAACTACAAAAAAAAAAAAAAACAACTGCAAAATCATCTAAAAAATGCAAACCTTGTAACCTAATCTTTCACACTCTCATATTAATCTGGAAAAAATATGGTTGCAAATAAAAGGCTACTAAATAAACTGAATCACATAAAAAAAGAACTATGCAATCAAGTTCTACCAAAAAATTACAAAAAATCTCATAACATTTTAAGTTCACAGTTTTGTGGTGGGCCACGTTCAGAGTTATCCTGGGCCACGTGCAGCCCACAGGTCATAGGTTGGACACCACTGAACATGTAACTTTTTTAACTGCCTTCTTTCATTTAGCAGAATGTTTTTGAGGTTTATCTGTATTATTGCATATTTAGGTATTTCTTGCTTTTTTGTTACCAAATAATATTTCACTGTAAATATATGATATTTCTTCATCTATTACTCAAGTGGCAGATATTTGGGTTATTTTCACTTTTGGTCTATTATGAATAATTATGAATATAAATAATCATAAAAAAGCTGCTATGAACATTTATATACAAGTTTTTATGCAGACATGTATTTATTTATCTTAGGTACATACTGGTATAGCAATTTAAGATTCGAGGAAGTAAGGTTATTATATTTTTTAATATTGAAAGTGCACTGGTTTTTGTTTTCAGAGTTTATTGACAAGTCCACGTAATGCAACCAAGGAAAGAATGTACATTTTTGTGTTGGATGTTACAAATGAATAAGATTATGTTATTCGAAGGATGAAAAAAACCCATCGATTCTGTCTGTGGATCAGAAATGGATACAGGCCATAACTCTGCACAGTGCTGGGAAGCAGACGGAAACAGGTAGAGGAAAAGTGCATGGGAAGATTGAGAAAAACATCTTAAGGCATTGGAATGTTGTTAACAGTTAGAAAAGTTGGTGGGGGGGAAAGGAAGGAGAAGGGACTGCACTGTAAAACAAGAGAGCACCATAGGCCAAGCCATGAATGGGGTGGTTAAAGGGGAAGCATGTTCATAGGAAATCAAACCCACCACGCAAACGAGAGGCCAGTTTGGGAGCAAGTGGTGGCCAGTGAGTATAAACAGACACAGACCTCGAAACAGGTTTCTAGGGAACTAATTTCCATTCATTTTCTTCTCTCCCTTTAAAAAAAAAAAAAAGAAAACAACTCAAACACTTTGACAAAGGAACTGCCTATGGAAAAAAGTTTGTCATTATTAGAATGTTAATGGAAAAAGCGATACCTTATTTTCAATTCAAATTATCCTATATTACAACTTTATGTTTGTTTTAAAAGTCATAAATTAAATGACTATTGTAGGAAATTTAGAAAAGACTAAAAGTGTATAACATAAAAATCAATAGTAATCTTACAACCCAGAAACCACCAATTCTAGCATTTTGAAATCAATCTATATCCATTTTCATATTTACAGCTGTTTATACAGTTAGAACTTTAAATGAAATTATGTTTATAAAATAAAAATTGAACCATAAAAATTGTTTTAGTTATTCTTTGCAATTAAGACTAAATTATAAACTTTTTTCTGATTTACACATTTTATAGGAACAAGATATTTAAAACAACACGGAATTTTGCCTTAAGGAAAAGATGTATAAATTATCGAATCCCTTATATGTGCTCATTTATGATGTATTTTTATCTCAACACAATATACACATGTTTTGATATCAGAAATAGTTTCTTAACAGTGTTAAAAAACTATTTTAAAAAAGGAAGATAACTGTCTTTAGTATTTTTCTGAGCCTCACAGAAAAAGATTTCCTAGGTAAACATAAAAACAGTAGAGGCAATTGCAGAGACCATAAATGATGGTTTTGATTACATTAAAAATTAAACAACTGGGCGGAGCCTGTGACTCAAAAGAGTGGGGCGCCAGCCCCATATGCTGGAGGTGGTGAGTTCAAACTCAGCCCCGGCCAAAAAAAAAAAAATTAAACAACCAAACACTCTCAAAAAGTTATAAATAGTGAAAACTCGGAAAAGTATTCACACACACACACACACACACACGAAAATACAAAGACCTGTCAGTATTGCTAATGAACACAGAATGAGTTACATATATTACAAATAGTAGTCGAAAATGCCTAATAGTGTAATTAAATGGGCAAAGAATTTGAGTAGTCATTTCTCAAAGAAAGTCAAATAACTAATAAAAATTTTAAAAATTGTTACTTTTTCAAGGCAAAGGTGAGCATGGTAATTAAAATTGGGACTCATTCTTTTGTATGTTTAATTAGCAGAATTAAAACCTACATTATTTTTTAAGGGGCAGGTTCTCACTCTGTCACCCAGGTTGGAATACAAATTATGTGATCATCACAGCTCACTGCAGCCTGCAGCTTTCTTTTGTTGTTGTTGTTGTTTTTATTTATTTATTTATTTTAATTAAATTATAACTGTGTACATTAATGCATCTATGGGGTACAATGTGCCAATCTGATATACAATTTGGAATGCGTACATCAAACTGATTAACATAACCTTCACCTCACTTACTTCTTTGTTGTGATAAGACATTTATACTTTACTTTTAAGAGTTTTCTAGGGTCAAGCTATTCTCTCACATTTGTGTCCGAAAGTGGAAAGTGCTGGGATTAGAGATGTGGGCCTCCAGGCCCAGGTAAAATCCAACATCTTTTGACCCTAGGAGGTGTAGCTGAAATGTGCATTGCCAGCTTCCTCAGTGTGATTGTAGTTGTCAAGATTTTCTTCCTTAAAAGCAGTTTGACAATACATAGTACATGTCTTTATAATGTTTATTGGCACCAGTGCACTCTTAGGAAGTTTCTACAACAGAGGCAAAAGTTTATGACCAAAGGAATTGATATCTAGTGTTTGTTATGCTATTTCATGCATTTTTATTAGCACAAAATAATTACTATGAAAAGTGTTAAATAAATAATGCAGCCTGGACTGCCTGTAATCCTAGCACTCTGGGAGGCCAAGATGGGTCGATTACTTGAGCTCACAGATTCAAGACCAGCCTGAGCCAGAGTGAGACCCTGTCTCTACTAAAAATACAAAAAAACAGAGGCAAGAGAAACACTTGAGCCCAAGAATTGGAGGTTGCTGTGAGCTATGATGTCGCACTCTACCCAGGGTGATAACTTGAGACTCTGTCTCAAAAAAAAAAGTAGCTTTATACATGTATAATACAGTATTTTTGTTCCAATAAAAGTGACACTTAAAAGAACATTTTAAGATATGAGTTAACTCATATGATATAGGTGAAAATTCAGAGTGCAAGACTACTTGAACTACATACAGAGTATGATACCAATTTAACAAATGCACACAGAGGAAAAAGACTTCAAGAAAACACATTTGTGTTTTTCATATGGGTTTCTTCTAAGAAGTAAGCTACAATTAACTTGGATTTCATTTCTCTATTTCTTAAATCCTGATTTTTGTCCTGTTAAGGTGAGAAAGGTATATACCTTGGAACCCTTTCACAGGAAGGTAATCCATAGGAAATGTCTAGAAATATATCAATAAAATCACCTCAATTTTTTGTTTTTCAGGGTTTGGTAGACCCTGAATTTGCCATGCACTCTCAATAAGAGGATTGCACTCTCTCTTTTGTTTTTTTGTCCAGGGCCGGGTTTGAACCCACCACCTCTAGCATATGGGGCCAGTGCCCTACTCCTTTGAGCCACAGGCACCACCCTGAGGATTGTACTCTTAATGTGAGGATTACACTCTTGCTCGTGTTGCTCTCTCTCAGAGGAGCATCCTGTTCAGTTCATGACAGCTTCTCACTGAGTGCTAGAACTTGTCTCCACAGCTTCAGTTGACTGAATACTGTATCAGATGAGCACCTTCCTGGAGTCTGGGGCTGCTCCACGCGGTGCCCTGCTATCTTTCTTTCCCACTCCAGAGTGATAGCGTGATGTCCTGCAGATGCATGCCACTGTGTCTGGTTAGTATTGCAATTTAAATTTTTTTTTTTAGAGATGGGGTCTTGCCATATTGTCCAGGTTGTTCTCAAACTCCTGGACTTAAGTGAGAGGGTTGGAATGTCACGTATCTTCCTGGATTTTAATTTTTATACATCTAAAAGGAATATTTTGGGGACACATATCTGGGTATTAAAAGATGCAGTTAATTGTGAGGAGAAAAGAGGACTGTATTTCCTGAACAACTCCTTTGTGTCACACATAATACTAAGAACTTTTAATTTGGGGTGTCTTTTGGGGTGATAACCCCACCAGTAGGTATTATGTCCATATAGAACACAGTATTTTCATATGGGATGCCTTTCAATGATCGCTGCAACCCTAGAGATAAATATTAGTTTCCCAAATTATGTCTGAGTCCTTTAAAAGCTGAATCCATCTCATAATTATCTTTGTCTCTATCACCTGACTGATATGTCTGTATTAGTTAAAAGTCCTAGGGATAGTAAATGACAGGCTGGAACTTGAATAGCAACCTGTATGACTTCAAAGACAGACTGTCTAGACTCTTATTTGTCCTAGGGACAGTCATTTCTCAAAAACTGCTTCCTCACCTAAAAGGGATTTTAACCTGACAAGAATTGAAATCTGAGATTCCACAACCAGTTGGATAGTTGGAGTCCTGAAGGGGGATGGAGCGGGAGACCAGCAGAGGAAAGAGATCAAAGGTCTGAATATTTAAAACCTCCCCAGATGATGTGGGTGCAGCTGATGGCTGCCAGGCAAACTACAGCAGTCTTAACTGCAATGTGCTCTGATTCGGTGATCTGAGGAAAGAACTTCTGTTAAAATTGACACATAAGCAGATGGAAAATTGTATCTATGTGGTTTCAAGAAAATTTATGGTCGTGTCTTACCTTTAGATTTGCACTGCCCAATACAAACAGAATCTGTGCTGCACTTGCAATTATAAATTTGCCCGTAGCCACTTTAAAAGTGTCAAAATAGATCAGCAAGTGAAATAACTGGTTTATTTCTAATAATTTATTTTATGAAGGTTGTTATAACCAAGCTATTATCACTCCAACATATAGTAGACATAAAAATTACTAATGAGAAATTTTACATTCTTTTTTATTTTTAATACTAAGTCTTTGAAATCTAGTATATGCTCTACATTCACGGCATATTTCACTTTGAACTGGGCATATTTCAAGGGTTCCCATGTAGCAAGTGGCTGCTGTATCAAGCAGCACAGCTTTGTGCTCTTTGCCCTGAAGTCTGAAACCTGAGGTTCAGGTTTTCTCAGGAACCCAATACAGTTTGTGCTGTGAGAAAAGCCTCTGTGCCTCTGTGGATGACCTACATTTTGTGCCTCTGAAGTATACAGCTCCATCTTCACCCCTACCCCTTTTTTTGGGAGATGGAGTCTCAATTTTATGTCCTCGGTAGAGTGCTGCATCATCACAGCTCACAGCAACCTCAAACTCTTGGGCTCAAGTGATCCTCTTGTCTCAGCCTCCAGAGTAGCTGGAACTACAGGCACCCACCACAACACTGGGCTATTTTTTTTTTTTAAGAGATGGGGTCTCACTCTTTCTCAGGCTGGTCTTAAACCCATGAGCTCAAGCAATCCATCTGCCTCAGCCTCCCGGAGTGCTAGGATTATAGGTGTGAGCCACTGCACATGGCCTCGCGGCCACCCCCCCCCCGCCTTATTGTTCTGAGAGAGACAGTGTCTTACTCTATTGCCCAGCCTGGAGTGTGCCTTGGCAGTAACATAGCTCTCTATAGCCTAGAATCCCTGGGATCAAGCTGTCTTCCCACTTCATCCTCTAGAGTACCTTGTACTACAGATGCATACCACCATGTCTGGCTAATTTTTTAGTTTAATTTTTTTTAAGAGATGGGTCTGGCTATATTGTCCAGACTGGTTTCAAACTCCCAGTCTCAAGCAATCCTCTCACCTCTGTCTCCCAAAGTATTGGCATGTCAAGTGAGAGCCCAGCACCCCAAAATAACTTGTCAATAACACTGTCTCATTTAATCAATGTAATACTAATATATAAATTTTAGAGTATCCATCATACAGATTGGTTAAATTAAATTGTATTCATTTCCTGAGAATGTTATAAAGAAGTACTAGGAACTGGGTGGCTTAAACGACAGAAATATATTGTCTTATAGTTCTGAAGGTCAGGCGTCCAAGATCAAGAAGTTAGCAAGAGCATCTATCCAGAAGCAAAAAAGTCTTTTTATCATAAGGACATTTGTACTAGACTGTTTATCGCAGCCCAATTAACAATCGCAAAATGTGGCAACAACTTAAATGCCCACCAACCCAGGAATGGATTAACAAGCTGTGGTCCATGTATACCATGGAACACTGTTCAGCCACTAAAAAAGACGGAGACTTTACATTTTTTGTATTAACCTGGATAGAGTTGGAACACATTCTTCTTAGTAAAGTACCATAAGAATGGGAAAGCAAGAATCCAAAGTACTCAGTACTAATATGAAGCCAGTAGATGATCTAATACATGCCCACAAAAGTGAAAATCTAAATCAATTAAAGGTGGGGCTGGGGGAATGAGGGATTAGGGAAAGAGTGTTGGTGGAAGGTTCTGTGAGAGAACAAAGAGCCTGGCCCCAGGTGTAAGTCTGCACCTAAAATAGTGTGAAAGCTTGAAACAGACTACTGCTCATGGGATGGCAAGTAGCAATCATCTTTATTTTCAAAAGCCTTTTATAATCAGTAAATCATGTACACGATATTAATCAATAATCTATAATTAACATTCTCTATTTTGATTCCAACCTTAAATGAAAACACCAAATCTGAAAAACTAAAATAGCTACTTAAAAACAACTACATTATATCTTAAGCAACCATGCATTCTAAACTTTATTTCTATAAAGTTAAAGTTCAATAGATGGAGCAAGGGGGTGATTTATTTTTACAAGCACTTAATTTAGTTATAGGAATTAAGCTTAACAGTTCTGTTTGTCTTGCAGCTTTGGAAGCCACCCACTGTGAGATGTGGTGAGAAATGATTTATCACACATGTAACCTTAGAATTGTTCCCCTGCACAGAGGGCTATTAACCCAACCTGCTTGGGTAAACAACAGTGCAAGCAGAGTTCCATGCAGAAGGTTTTTCCTGTTCTTGCAGGTTCTGGTTTGCCTGCTTATCCAAGGCAGCTTAAGCTTCTGACAAGGCTTACAAGACTTCACAAAACTGCTTTGTCCAAATTCCTAGTTTTTATTAAAAGAGTGCATGTAAGGTGGGAGATTAAAATTATCGCACAAGGGAGAGGGATGGGGGTCATGGTGTATGGCACACCCCTTGGGAGCGGGACACCATGATAAGAAGGACTTTCCCTAACAAATGCAAACAGTGTAACATAATTCTTTGTATCCTCAATAAACCTGAAACAATTAAAAAAAAAAGTCAGCAAGGCCATGCTTCCTCTGAAGGCTCTCGGGAAGGATTTGCTGTAGAGCTCTCTCCTAACTTCCCGTGGTCCCTGGTTCATGGCAGCACAACTCCAGTCTTCACACGGTGTTCCTGCGGTGTATCTGTCAGTGTCCAGACTTTCCCCTTCTATAAGGACACTGGTCATATTGGATTGGGGGCCCACCCTCGTCCAGTGTGACCTCATCTTAATTATTATCTGCCACGACCCTATTTCTGATAGGTACTTTCTGAGCTACTGGGGGTCAGGCTTGAAGAGAAAACTACCAATCACAGTGCCTTGGATTGACTGGTTTTCTTCTACCAGCTGCATATGGCATGCAAGCTTGTGTATGTCTGTGTCTCTGTTTGTATATGTGTTTCTCCTCACTTTCTCGGGGACCCAGTCATCATTCCAGCCTCCAAGAACTCCTCAGCCCACAATGGGTAATCAATAAATGTTAAATGGAAAAAAAAAAAAAAGCAGATTCGGCAAGCTCAGGATCACGTGTGTGGTGTTATTGTCCCTTCAGGGAGGGACATACCTTTTATGGCTTGTCCTTGATTTGGCTGGAATCCCCTGTTTTCAGAGCTTTACAACACTTATAAATTCCATCTGGATGGAAACTTGGCTAAACTTCCTGGCTTTGAGCTTTTAATTGATGCTATGCTTATTGGAATGTACAAAATATGAATTCCAGTCTTTATGACACTTTTTATGCCCATGTAATTTACAAATACTTTGGTGCCACGGAAGGCTCTCTCTGTCTTAGTTGTCAGTTTTTGCAGAGATGAAATCTAGATACCCTTAGCATAGACCTACAAAGTAAGAGCCAGATGAAGTAAGGCTGTTTGGCAGCAATGTCTTGATCAGCTGGTTGTCTTACATGGAAATGCGTTTTTGTTTTCTTTTTTTTTAGTACTCCTAGGAAAATCCCCATCCTGCCACAGGCTGAGCTGAAGACAGTCCACATGGACAATGACAGTGCTGCTTCCTCATAAAGGGGCTCCATGCCCCCCTCACACCCAGGACCACCTGTCCATCCACACGCTTCTGAATCTCAATCCGGCTAGTTGGGTTTTATTTCAGATTCTACAGTGTGGGGGACACATTATCGGCCTTAGAGATGCTAATGTGTGTTTTATGAGTTAGAGATACAATATCCCCAAATGCATCCATTTATTGAACTAATGTTTACTGAGTCCTTATTGTGTGCTCAGGGCTGGGGAACACGCACACATAAATGAGACTCTGAGGCTGGCTGTGTAGACTTCACAATCTAATCAACAAGATCAACAGAGGCATAAACAATTGAGGCTGCCGTGAGCAGAGCTCTATACTTGAGTTTGGACAGAGCACTTTGAAGGCACAGCGAAGGAAATTTTTGCTACAAACAGTACCATGAGGTGGATAGGAACTAAATCTAGTTCTACAGGAATTTTATACAGGATAACTTGTTGTGGTAAATATTGGAAAATTAAAGACTAGCACGAAGTGGAGAGTATCACTGGGAAAGGCTGTGACTTTTTTGGATCTAATGGTGCCCTCTGAGAGGGCTCCCTTTAAACCACATGGACTGGTTGCACAGTAACTGACCCAGATCCTGCCAGGGCCAAAGAACTCCCTCATTTGCAGCTCAAGAGGTCTCTCTTACTTTTCTTTTTCTTCATTATAAAATTGATAATCACTATATGGATGTTGCAGACTGAAATTTGAAGGAATTTCACATACTTTTCTTATGTAATCATCATCATAGCATAATGATAAATGTTTGCACAGTCATCCTACTGACCAGAAAACCGAGGCTTGGGGAGAATACACGGCTTGCCTAAGATCACATGGTATTTTGTAATTACACTGACCATCTTTCTTGCTTTTGAAGATGATTGCAATCAAAACTGTGATTTAACCTTAACAGAACAAACAATTTATTGGGCAATTATCTGGAAAGTGAAAGGGTAGAGGGAGGATTAGAAATAGGACAGCATTACTGGGACTTTCTCTACACTGAATCTGTCACTTTCTGCATGCTGGTGTCATTTTCTCAAGCAAATTTCTCCATGTGGTACCGTATCCCTGGAAATCCTAAGGACACATTCCTGATTCCAGGCACAAAGGTATTCCTACCCACCTTCAGATAGTAAGTCCCGCAGGAGGACTCTGATTGGTTTACTTTGGGTAATCTCTCAGGTAACTTCTCACAACAGCTGGAGTTAAGAGTCACCACCAACACAATCGTGTGGTTTTAAGTATTTCTTAGAAGAAAGATGGTGTTGTCTAAATAGAATAATAAAAGTTCACTGCAGTGGTGGAGATAGATCTAAAATTCATATTTTGTGACTCTAAACCCAACATTGCTTTGTTTTTTTGATTTTGAGAGTGCCAGGGTGATTTTTAAGTTGTATATCCAGAGGGCTTTTTATCATTTGCATGTGGATGTTTCCCAGATACCTCATACTTAAACTGATGCCAGAGCCCGCTTGTGGTGTGCCGCCATGGACTCTAGCCCCATACATACCTGGGCTTCGTCTGGTTTTCCTACATCAGGGACAATCAGCCCAGGGCTGTATTATAACTTCCATGGGCCCTGGGAACTTCTGTTTCTTCCATAAAGTTATTAAAAATTATATTTTACTGCATTAGTATAAAGGTGAATGTATTAATATTATATATTTAAAGATTTTCTTTGACCTAAAGCTCATGCAGCTCTTCTTTTTTTAAAAAAAGCAATTAAAACACTTTTTTTAGACCCTAAAAACTTCTTGGGTTTTAGGCAGGGGGCTTGCTGAGCCTAACAAGTCAGTTGGCCTTGAGTCAGCCTTAATGGTCAGAATCAGGCAAGCCAGAAACTTGGGATTTATTTTTAACATTTCTCTCCCCATCCTCATATCTTAATCTCCAACTTCCATCGAGTGTATCACTTAGTTTTCTTCTCACATTCCAAAGCCTCTTCATTTTTTTTTGTCCTGTCTTCATTTTTGCCTTCATGGTCTAAACATTCTCTTTGTATCCCCCCATTACTTTTCTCTAATCTGTTATCATTAGTGCAGCCAGAATGATATTTAAAAAATGAATCTCTGGTTTCAAATGCTTCAAGAGCTTTTTCTTCTCCTTGGGATAATGTAATAAAAAGACTTAACATTCTCTGTAAGTTGCTGGACGAGCCAGCCCTTGCCTCCCTCCTTGACCTAATTACATGGATTTGACTCACTCCTTCTACTTTGGCCACACTGGGTTTCTCTCATTTCCCCGAGTGCAGCTGTAGCCTTTGCTTTGAAGGACCTTGAAACAATATTCCTTCCTCTGGAATATGTTTTCTTCTTCCTGGCATGCCACATTAATATTGATCCTTCTTCATTTCTTGCAAGTGTTCCGTTGTCAGGACACCCTTCCCTGACTTCCCTTACACAGCTTGGACTGAGTCATATGAATTCTTGGCAAACTATATTTCTTCCATGTTGTGCTTTTCAGAATTATAATTAAATATCTCCAGTGGGTCCATTTTACCCACAAGAGAGTGCCATGTCTAACTTATTAATCATTGCTTCCCGTGATGCCTGCACACTACATAAGTCCTTAATATCTGTTGATTGAATAAAAAGATGAATGAAATATATATATATATATACAGCTACGTCCTCAAATATTTCACATGTTTATTTATAATGAAGTCTTTTGAGGCTTAGGCAATGCCAGGTCCCATCCTAGGCTCTGAAAACATAAGACATTTTTAATTACCAACCTCCTGGAGTATTTTTCTATGTGATGAGAAACATGAAACTTAGGTTAATAACAAGTTAATTAAGTTCTCTGCAGTTGTGTTTAGTATCCTAGAGAAGTGAGCAAGATGCTGACTTGCCTTTCTGTATTGCACCTTTTCTGTTTTGTTGATTTTAAGATTACCCTGATGGTGATTCAGTACTGATTGGCTTAGGTGGTTATGCAGAATGAGGCTTTGGAAAAGATCAATTGGATCCCTAAAAATAAATGCAAATATTGATGGATACATTCAATGTGTGAAATTGTATGAAAAGTCTACAACCAACATGCTCTTCATTACGGATAGCATGGGCCTGCTTTCTCCCAGAACGTATAAATCAGAAAGCCTGTATACATATTCATAAAATTGGGTACAATTTCAGGAGCATGGGCCAATCCGGAATCTTTGCACGGTGAATGAGTCAGTGAACAGGGAAATTTGTTAATACTGGTCTCTCAGGTAATAGTGACCCTATTCTCTGATTCATATCCTGACTTTTGGCATAAAATGTTGAATTAATATCTTCCTATTATAGTTGATGCAGTACTCAGTGAAATGTAACTGATCTACCATCACCAAATATCCTGGTGCCACTACTCCATCCAGAGACTGAGTAGAAGTTACTGACACTGTTGCTTTCACATGCTACTTTACCTTTTCCTTTAGCAATTGATTCCCAGTCAACTCTTACATATGTGAATTGCACACGAACTTTACGGACACTCTGTATTTGCGCAAATACTAACCACGATGTGATTTGTTTAAAGCAAGTCATTTACAACATGTTATGTGATGTGAGAGAAGCAGAAGTAGGAAAATCAGTAAATGAAAAACATCCCCACCCAAAGTACGGAGGTGGACCCACCATGTGCCGTGAGATGGGGAGACAAAGCAAGCAATGAGCATCCTTAAGACCATTCCAGGGAAGTAAGGTATGGCAGGGAAAAATTTATTCTTTGAAGTTAAAAAATTAGAAATGCAGTCTCTGCTTATATTGCTATGTACAAGTGACTTTGGATCATTCTACTTGCTACTTTAAAGTCTTGGTATTTCTCCTGTAAATGTGGGATAATAAAACCTACTAGCAGAGCTATTGTGTGAGAATTCTTTTCTTTTTGTCCAAAAGCTGCTTGGGAGGGAAGGGGAATCTGCAGCATTGCCTCTCATTCATCCTCTCCTTATTCCCTTTGCAAAACAAATGGTTAGCTTGTGAGATAATGATCGGGCCAGAAACGGATCAATGTTCATTAAAATGCCCTCATGTGTGCTTCAGCATATCTGTTGACTACACAGAGTATCTGGATCTTGTAGCCTCAGAGCTTATACTTGGAGGACTTGGAGGGGTAGGACTGTTTGCTTAGACTCAGCACTGAAGCCCCAGGTTCCAATCTAGATTCACTTACGTATGCAGCTTTGCACCATTGATCACTAGTAACATGGTACTTTCTTCTCCTTTCCCCATGTGCAAAATAAGGACAATATAGTATGGTAGTCCCCCATTTATCCATAGTTTCACGTTCCATGGTTTCAGTTATCTGTGGTCAACCACTGTCCAAAATTACTAAATGGGAAATTCCAGAAATGAATAACTCAGAAGTTTTAAATTGTGTGTCATTATGAGTATGCAGTGAAGTCTCTTATCATTCCCACTCGATCTCACCCAGAATGTGAAGCCTCCCTTAGCCTCCCTTAGCCTTGGCCGTGCTGTATGCTCCACCCACCAGTCAGTCACTTAATCACAGTATCAGTTGTCAGGTTGATTTCTGTGGTATAGCAGTGCTTGTGTGAGAAGTCACCCTTATTTTACTTAGAAATGTTCTCAAAGTCGTCTAAGAGTAGTAATGCTGGGATATTGTTGTAATTATTCTGTTTTATTATTGGTTTGTTAATCTCTTACTGTGCCTAATTTACAAATTAAACTTTATCACAGGTATGTATGTACAGGAAAAAACACAGTGTATTTAGAGCCTGGTATCCGTAGTTTCAGGAATCCACTGGGGGCCTTAGATGTTGAAGGTTTGGGGGAGAAAATTGAGTTAAACCATCAAAGGGGCTTAGAAAAATACCTAACAGGGTGAGTGCACAATGAATAACATGTAGTCTGAACGAACTATCTTGTGATGTAGGATTGTTTTTTCTTTTTCTTTTTTTTTAAATTTATTGTTAGGGATTCACTGAGGGTATAAGAAACCAGGTTTCACTGATTGCATTTGTTAGGTAAAGTCCCTCTTACAATGGTGTCTTGCCCCCCAAAGGTGTGCAAGACCCCACCCTCTTCCTCCTTTCTTTTCTCTGCTATTCCCTTCCCCTCTCTTCCCTCCTTCTTCCTCTCTCTGCTCTTCCCTCCCTCATCTCCTCACTCCCTGCCACCTTCCTTCCTTCCCCTCCCTTCTTTCCCCATCCCTTTCTTCTTTCTTTTTTTCTTTCTTTCCTCGGATTATGGTGTTACTTCCTTAACATTTTTCTCTATTTTTACACCTGTTGCAATAAGAATGTTATTTCTCCATGAAAACACACTATTTTTATTTTGGAAAATACTTGACATAGACTTATTTTCCAGCTTGCCATGTAAGGAACTTGGAAGTTACACTCTATCCCAACAAGAAGTAAAACACATTGAAAATCAACAGCTTTTTTTAGACTTTTAAGGGAAGTGATGTCATAGGGCAAACTGTGGGTCCCGTTTCCCCCAAATTCGAGAAAGAGAGAGACAGGAAAATACAGACAATCACTATTTACCTGAGAGGGAACCCAGGAGCATGAAATTCCATGGGAACCTGCAATAGGATAGAG
>CAUYQV010130181.1:0-18204 GCA_963574575.1 Galagoides demidoff
CCCTCTTCCACCCCCCCCCTCTCCTCCCCCCCCCCCCCCCCCCTCCGCGCGCGCCCCGGGCCGGCGCGGCCCCCGCCCCGCCGCCCGCCCCCCCCCCCCCCCCCCGCCCCCCCCCCCCCACAGAAATGTTAAGAATGCTCCAAACTGGCTGGGCGTCTGTAGCTCAGTGGTTAGGGTGCCGGCCACATACACCAAGGCTGGAAGTTCAAACCCAGCCCAAAAAATCCAGTGTTGTGGTGGGCACCTATAGTCCCAGCTACTTGGAAGGCTGAGGCAAGAGAATCTCTTAAGCCCAAGAGTTTGAGGTTACTGAGAGCCATGATGCCACAGCATTCTCCAGAGGGCAACATAGTGAGACTCTGTCTCAAAAAAAAAAAAAAAAAAAAAAAAAAAAGAATGCTCCAATTGCAGTATATTTGGGAAAGAAAGGATTAAGATAAAATTATCATTTACACAGCTCCTGTATATGCCCACCCCTATGCTAACTCATTAAGCACATATTCTTAATTCTTACAACACATCTAAGCTATATGTATTATCATTCCCACATCCTATATGAGAAAATTAGGCTTCAGAAAAGAGAGTAACTCAGCCAAAATCATTATGTGCCCAAGCAAGTAAACTGGTCTGACTGCAAAGCTGGTGTTCCTTCTACTGTCCCAAGTTGCAGCCAGATATTGTAGTGCCAGTAAGAATGCAGTGCAAAATGAGTCCCCTCCCCTCCTGGATTCCCTCGTACCTCGGCCCTCTTCCTGAGAGGCCACTGACTCAGGCGTCCTTCCAGAGAGAGTGCAAGTCTAAGCACATGAGCACATCCAGGCCTCCTCTGCAGCTGTCTACTGCTCTGCACTGTGCTGTTTCACTGAACCTCTCCCGGAGACAGTTTTACATTACTTGCCCTACACACTGACCCCAGCTTCCTACACTACAGTGTTCTTCTGTATACATTACAGGATAGTACGTACAGATGCTCTCTTGTCCCGACTGCAGTTACAATGAACTCTGCCACAACAAACAGCTTTGCCCACAGGTGTGAGGAAACGGTGAACCTTATCCTGTGCTCCCACCACACTGCCCCCACTGCACACGTACACAACAAAAGCTCACTGAAAAGGTACTGCCTGTGTTTTCACAATTTGAAAAGAGAAATGTATGTAATGATACACATCAGAATCAACCTAAGGTTTTAATGTGTGTTTTTAACTACATATACTTCAGTTACATATGCCTTCCAACTGCTGCCATTCTGAAAAGCCCACCCCAACCCCCATCACTGTGCACCAGAAGCAGATCATGTCCCTTTACTGTGTGGGACAGAAAAGATGTTAGAGCCACTAGAATGGAACAGTAGGTGGTTACAGAAGTTTGGAGAAAGAGGAGATCACTGAAGGCAAGGACAGTTTTCAAAGAATCCAAGACTTTGAACTAAGTCAAAAAAGAGGAATAGCATCAGATAAGGCAAATCCCCTCAGCACCAGAAGGGAGATGGATTTTCAGATTTGGAGAAAGAAAACAATGAATGTAAGAATTTGGTGGGAAAAAAGAGCTCACTCATACCAACTGCAAAGTTACCACTAAGGAAGGATAAGAGGAACAGGCTCGGGATGACAGCTGAGCAGCAACTGAGTCAACCACAGTGTCCTCTGAAGAGTGACTTTCTGGTAAAGGCTAAGAAGTGCCACAGAGAATGTGTGGCTGGGGTCCTGTTCAGAATCCTGCATTAGACAAACTGAAAAAGAGACCGGTCCTGACCCTGCCTATCTCTGAGCATCTGGGTCTATTCTAAGTGATGGACACATATCTAATCCACTGAGACCATGTTATTTTGACTTTTCCACTACAGAATATTAAGGAAAATTAAACTTTTAAAAATTACTGGTAAGAAAGTGGTTTGGGGGTTTTAATATATATGGTAGCATATGATCAGGTTTTACGAAATGCTCCAGAGCTCGCAGCTGGGGTGATAAGCGATATTAGCTTAGGAAAAAATGAGAAGTTTTCTATTTGTGTGTCCTTAAATGTTCATTAATAAAACCCAGGTTAAAGTTCTGTCATTTATGTAAGTTTGTATCAAATAGCTGCTTCTGTGTATTCATTTACTGTGTTTCTGCACATCTCCCCAAAACCCTACCTAAAATCTCAGGAGATAAATGTTTTGATCAGGAAATTTAAATGAGTCACATAACAGTAATGTAAAAAGTTATTTTAACATTTTCCACTAGTATTACTTGACTAAATTTCCAAAACAAATTTTACACTGGAAATGGTTTTTAATAAATTAGCAGGACATTACCAAAGGTAAAATAACAAGAGGACAAGAGTTAACTAAATCCCTCTAGTGGCAAAAAGAGTTGTGTGTAAGGTTAAGAAATACTAAATTAAAAAAAAAAAGTCTGCAAGTAGAATTCTAGCCTATTATGTACTCTGGGCAAATCACTGTGCTGCGGCCTGGGTCTCAGGAGCAATAAAACATGGCCTTTGACTTTATAAATGCATCTTAGAGAAACAGGAACTCATCACAGGCAACCAAAATCTCTTTCCAAAGCAAAAGGGTAAGTGACTAATAAAATCCCAACCTATACTTTACCACATCATTAATTTGCTTTTTCTGTAGCTTGTATTTTAAAGTATATATATATATATCATACACAAACATATATATAAATCTACATACCTGCTCTCTAGAAGGAAAAAACCTATGCAGTACCTTAACTCCTAGCAAAGTCTAACGTACTTTTTTAAAAGCTGTAGCATTTACTGAGTCATAGAAATCCCAGAACACCTAGGGTAGCTGGAGGAAGCTCAGGTTGTTTGGGGGGAGTGTACAATCCCAGGCCCCGGGGAGGCATGGTCTTTCCCTCTTAGCCAATGACAGGAAAACATTTGGTGGTCTTTCCCAGAGGGACCTAGCTAATAGTACCCATCCCTCCCATGGGAATCTTCCTTACAGACTATCCTCAGGCAGAACCGTAGCCTCCAAGAACAGAAACCTGATTTGCCTTTATAACAGCTTCATTTTAACTTTACTTCTCCACAATTTTTATCTTTAGAAAGTTAATCCAAGAAGTAGAACCAAAGTTTCAAACTGTCCCCTGAGCATATAAGACCTGTTTCTTATTTAGGACCAAAATAATAATCATAAGATAGAAAGAATGAAAAGCAGAGTGGTCAAAATAATTGTTATCTGAATCTATTCTACAGGTTTCAGGAGGAAAGGGGTCTTTGGCTTGAAACAGTAATAAGTGAAGAGTCCAAAGACTCATTATTTAAAATTATTTGATAAAATCTTCAAGTTAAAGAAACATTGAAATACATTCCAGCATTGCATGAGGCTGGTAAAAAGATTTAAAAAAGAAAAGAAAAGAAACATTAAAATAAAGTTAACAGTGCTGATGTAAAATTCTCCTAAAAACAAGTAACGCTAAGTTATTCAAGTTAACACAGAATGGATGCTAATTACAACCCAGCAAGAAAAGAAAGAATTTAATTGAAATCACTAAGACTGACAGTATAAGGTGGCAGCCTCTTGTGCATGGCCTGCCTGCCTCAGAGCAGGACAGGTGGAGGGGCTTAGGGTGGTCCCATGCCATCAAACATCGCCTCCAACAACTTCAAACTCTATTACTATTTTAGTCTCAAAAGATCATCAAGATGGGGAAATTCTTTATAGCAGTTAGGGGTCTCAAGTTTTGTGGTTTTTTTTTTTTAATTAAGTCATATATATATAGATCATGAATACATTTATGCCTTTGTGGGATTCAATGTGTTGATTATTTGTACAAATTGGAGTGCTTACATCCTACTAATTAACATAATTTTCACCTCAGTTACTTAATCACAGTGTTAAGACATTTGTGTTCAATACTTCATAGATTTGACTTGTACCCTTGCAATATGCTTCATAGGTGCAGTCCCACCATTAACACTCCCTGTATCAAACCATCCCCTTCCCTTCCCTCCTTTATCCTGGGCTATAGTTGTGATTCATCTATTCATCTTTCCTATGAAAGTGTGAGTGATTATAAATTGGTTTTATAGTAGTACTGAGTACATGGGATTTTTTTTTCCATTCCTGAGATACTTTACTAAGAATATTTTCCAGCTCCATCCATGTAAACATAAAAGAGGTAAAGTCTCCATCTTTTTTTAATGCTGTAGAAGTCTGCAGCACAAGACGGCTACTTAAAATACATATGCAATTTTATTTTAAGATCACTCCTTCCCCTTAATTAGAAAATTAAGTTTGTGTTTCTATAAAAGAAACAACAACCTGTTTCTAATTTGTGCTGTTTAGTAACACTATAACTAACTTCCTCTCACAGCAGCCAAAGTAGTGTGCCCTTCAGATTCTCCCTTCAAGCAACAACTTGCCCTGTACCTACAAAGAATGTGGCTGACAGCCTCCAGCAGCAGGATCCAGGCAGTCCCTAGGGGAGATGTGAGCACAGTGTGGTGGGGTGGGGGTGGGGATATCAGGGCAGCCTGCTAGGCCAACTCTGTCAGATCCCCAATGCTCTGCAGCGCTCACTGCCCAGTTCCCGGACCTGAAGGTTTTCCTCCCCCTCTAACTTCATAGACATTGCACCCTACTATCATCACCAAATCTCTTACACTGTCAGCTTCTCTTCACTGTCCACTTCCGAGATTCTGACCAACATGCCTGTACAAACATCAATCATTCTGTGCATCTGATAAATTCCTAGAATGTAGTTCCTGGTCCAAGGTATAAACACACTGCCAAACTGCCCCTCAAAAAGTCTGCACAGGCTTACATATTAGTTATTTTTTTCCTCTGCTCTTACACAACAGAGAATACTTCTGTGACCAAACATGGGGGGAAGCCACCACCAAGCAAGTAATCACTTTTGTAGTAGACATCAGCTGGGTGTCCTCTAATTTAATGCTGACACCATCTACCTGGAGACAGCATCAGATCCCTTACGCTGAGGGCTCAGTCCCCAAGACTTCCCCCCCACCCACGTCTGATGCTAATCGCAAGCCCCAGATTATGTTTGCCTAAACGTCCAACACACTGGCTATTAATCAGGCTTCCCACAGTCCCCTCCTCAGGGTTGATTAATTTGTTAGAACAGCTCACAGAACTCAAGGAAATCCTTAAGTATGTTTACCAGTTTATTACAACGGATATTTTAAAGGATACAAGTAAACAGCCAGATGAAGAGCTATATAGCACAAGGTCTAAAAGTATCCTGAGCCCACAAGCTTCTGACCCCCTGCAGTTGGGGTATGCTACCCTCTCCCAGCATTCAGGGTGGAGGGATGGAGCTGGAAGTTCTAACCCTCTAATCCTGCCTAAGTCTTTCTGGACCAGCCCCACACCTGAAGTTTCCCAGGGGCTGCCAGCCAACAGTCAGTATTTGTATACAAAAAGACATATCACTTTGGGGATTTTAAGGATTTTAGGAATTATGAGTCAAAACAATGGGATAGAAGATCCAATATATACTTCTCAAAATCATAAGTATATACAGATATCCACTTCATTATACACTAACCAATACAGAGTATTAGCAATTTTTACAAACTGACACTTTAATTTGACTTCTGACATTCTGAACATTTTTCTCAGCTTATTTGCCATTTCTGTACATTTTCAAAAATCAACAGTTCATATTTTTCCCCCATTTGCCTATTGGGGTATTATTCTTTTGTTTCTCTTACTAGTAAGAGCTGTTGGATAGAACTCCCTGCTTGTCAAATGAGTTGTAAATGTCTGCTCCTGAACTGTCACTGACTTTTTCAGGTCTTCTTCCTTCAATGTAAATTTCAGAATATCTTTCCAGACCCTGAGATTCTCTCTTAAGTACTTCTATGGTCTCATGTCTTACACATAAGTTTTAAAATATTCTAGAATCAAGGAAACCTGACTTTTTCCTGACATTGTTAGGCTGTGCACCACCAGAAGATCCAGGGATATTCAAACATAGTCTGTCTTATGGAAATGAATCTCCCAAGGGAAAAACCAGGACTATGAACAGACTAGAGAAGCCGAGGCTGACACAATGAGGGGAAATGACTGGAGGACTGGAGCTGTCTAACAGCAGAATGGGCTCCTGTAAAGCTGGGAGCCCCAAGGGTTCCCACAGCTGCCCACCCAGCACAGTAACCTTCAAGATGCTGCAGTGAGTGGGAAACAAAGATAATGATCTTCTAAAGTCCTTTTCAACTCAGATTTTACGACTACAACTTTGAGCAAAGAATGAGGGGGAAGTATGTGATGTGGTAAAGAATGAAGAACAAGTCACAGACACTGCATGTACAGACAAGTAGATTAAGAAAAGACACAAGCAAATTTCTTCTCTGAGTGTCTTGTGGATCTAAAAAGACTTACTTAAAAGAAAAGTAGATGGCTTGAATTCCTGGAAGTGGGGGCACCTCCCATGCAGGCTGGTGACAGAAAAGTCAATCAAATAGGCAAATGAAAGAAGAGCTCAGGAAGAAGGGAAGACAGAAAAATACTCACTAGAAGGACTTAGGATTGACAACAAAAAGTGGGAGAAAAGAATACTGAAGAACCGGGTGGTGCCGGTGGCTCAGTGGGTAGGGCACTGGCCCTATATACTGAGGGTGGCGGGTTCAAACCCAGCCCTGGCCAAACTGCAACAAAAACAAGCCAGGTGTGGGCGCCACCTGTGGCTCAAGGGAGTAAGGCGCCAGCCCCATATTCGGGAGGTGGTGGGATCAAACCAGGATCAAACCCAGCCCCATCCAAAAAAAAAAGCCAGGTGTTGTGGCAGGTGTCTGAAGTCCCAGCTACTCGGGAGGCTGAGGCAGGAGAATCACCTAGGGGCAGCCCAGGAGTTGGAGATTGCTGTGAGCCGTGACACCATGGTACTCTACCGAGGGCAATAAAATGAGACTCTGTCTCTTAAAAAAAAAAAAAAAAAGAAAGAAAGAATACTGAAGAATCACTGTGAAGTCTTTCAACAGACCTTGCTTTTCATTTACTCCACAAAAGTACACACTACTACTAAATAAGCCTCACATTTTAAGTTCAAAATAACAGACTTCAGCCATTGTGGATCAAGCTGAATGATTCAATTGACCTTGCAACTTGAATTTAGTATAAGTGAGAGGCTTGTAAACAACTAAAAGCATGGACAAGACACTCGGGGTATAATGTGATAAAGTCAAATAGAACCGACCTGCCCAGGAAGAAATGAGTACATGAATCTTGCCCAGTAAAGAGTAAATGTGTCAATCCCTATGCATCTGACCTTTTAAATTCCCATCCACCTGAACCCATGTGCTGACTTCCTTCTCAAACTCAGTCCACCCACCAACGCTGGCCACACAGAACCTGCACTCCATTTCCTTTCATTCATGTTTCAGAATAATCTTTTATTTTCAGTCTTTGACCTCTCATTTTAGTGCCAAGAACCCAGAGCCGAGATACACCCCGTGAGACCCAACTAGACTGGACTCTTGTTCGAGATACAGCCTGTGGGACAAAACTAGATAGGACTCTTGTTCCAAAGAGACGAAGGGAAATGGTAGGACCCCTCTGACCTGCACCCCAAATTCATCCATTTAATGGTGAGGTGAGCATTTGTCTAGAATCCCTTTGTGAACTTTTTAAACTTTTCTTTCCTATTCCTCACTCCTAACTCCTCCATCCCTGGGCCTCTTAAGCAGTCACATATGGCCCCTCTCTCAGCTTCTTTTAACTTTTCTTCCCTCTCCCCACTCTGGGCTGAAAAATTCCAGTGGTCCATTCCTAACCCCAGTGAGTCAGACTCACCAGTCCAATGCCCCGTTTGTGGGCCTGGGCCACTCTTCTTCTAGCTGATTAAAATTCAGACATGGAGACCTGGTAATCTCCCTGAGCCCAGCCTCAGCCACCTCCCTCCTCCTCCTCCTCCAAAGTTCTCTTTACATCCTCACTTTAGCCTCATTTATTTTTTTACCTCCAGTCCACCGCTCAGTCACAGATTCCCCCTTCACCTTTAAGCTGCCTTTTAACTCACCTCTTGCCTCTATGGCTCTATCCTGACCTTAAACCTAAACGCCTCATCTTTTTCTGTAATACTACTTGGCCTATGTACAAACTAGACAACGTCTCACAATAGCCTGAAAATGGCACCTTTGACCTCTCAATCCTTACTGACCTCAATAATTACTGTCAGAAATTAGGCAAATGATCAGAGATTGTCCACATCCAAGCCTTTCTCCTCCTCCAAAACATCCCTTCTCTGTGTTTGTCTGGCGAATCCTTTCAGATTTTCCTTGCCTGGGTCAAACTGGCTTCCCCCGACCCATCTGAATCTCCACTGTCTTCTTTCAACCCACCCCCCTTCTGCCCCTCCACAGCCCCCCCAACTTCATTCCTACCCAGAGAATTCCACCCCACTTCTCCTCTCTCCACTGCCCCCCACCCACCTTCCGCTGCACAGGGTAGACAGAGAAAAGATGGTGGAACCGGGAGAGTAAAGAAACACGGCAGACCTAATTTCCAACACTCCATACTACATCCGGCCACATCGTTGGGCCTTCCATTTCTAGACCACCACAACCGCTATACCCCCTCCAGGAGGTTGCGGGAACGGATAGCTTCGTCAGGGTTCATGTCCCTTTTTCTCTCTCAGACCTGTCCCACATAAGTCAGAGACTAGGTTCGTTCTCTACAGATCCCACAAAATACTCTTAAGAATTTAGATATCTAACCCAATCATATGATCTAACCTCGCATGATTTATATGTCATTCTCACCTCCACCCTAACTTTGAGGAGAGAGAGCAGGTCAGGCCTGGATTCATACAGAAGACCTACATAGGATATACCAGCTCCTGCTGGAAGGTGCTAGAGCCATTCCCCAGGAGGACCCCAACTGGAATTACTCCTGGGGTCCGCCTCTGTAACCACATGGTCCAATGTCTCTTAGAGGAACTAAAAACGCAGCCCATGAGGCTGTCAATTATAAATTAAAAGAAATAACCCAAACGTGGGATGAAAATCCCACCCAGTTTTTAGCCTGTCTCAGTGAAGTTCTCTATCACTATACAACCCTATCGCCAGAAAGCAATGAGAACAGACTCATTACTAACAAGCATTTTATCTCTCAGTCTACACCCAATATCCAAAAAAACCTCCAAAAATCCCCCCTGGGAGATCTCATTAAGGTCTTCAATAACCGAGAAAAGGCCGCTCAGAGCTCCAGTTATTGGCTCCCACCATTAGACAAAACTCCTCAGGGCACTCCGGAATCCCCTGCGACCTTGTTTTAAATGCAGTTGGCCCAGACACTGCAATTTGGGTAAAGCAGTACCCAAATCCAAACCCTCCCCCCAAACCAGGCCCACCCTGCAGAGGTCCTCACTGGAAGTCTGACTTCCCAGGTCCTTCTGAAGATCTGGTTGGAAGCCACTCCCAGGACCTAGCAGAATTTCCCAACCTCCTGGGCCTACCTGCTGAAGAGTGATGATCCCCAGAAAATCAGGATGCCCCCTGGATACTAAACTCCAGGTATTTTTTCTAGTGAAAGGTAAGCCAATCTCTGTTCTGATAGACAAAGGGACAACTTTTTCCACGTTGTCATCTTATAAAGGTCCTTTAAAACAAACAGAGATCTTGGTGGTGGGAACTGACACAATCTACTACGCCCTCAGGCTCCACCCTTGAGGCGCTCACTCTGGACACTCTTTCTCACATTTATTCCTTAGTATTCCTTCATACAGCATTCCCCTAGTAGGCAGGGATATCCTCTCAAGATTACAAGCAACCCTAATGATTTCCTCCCACTTTTAAGCACCTCCTTCTCAGCTGCCCTGAACTCTAACTCTCTCCTCTCCCCCGGAGGATGCTGGATGTGCCTTTCTCTACATCTAAATTTTTTCAGTCCCATACCGGTGCCTGACACATATAACTTCCATTCCGGCAGAAAATAACACAGCTCTGTTTGGCCCCATAACTATGGACTTTCCAGCCCTAGCCTCCCTCAGTTTAACCTGCTTCAATCTCACTGGTACAGGAGACTCTGTAGGCTTTATAAAGCCTGATCTCTGTTCCCTCGACTCAACTTTTCCCTTATCTGCTTCCCACTGTACCCCTCTGACAATACTCTTCCTCTGCGGCCATTCCATCTATTTGGTGCCTGCATGCTAATCATTCTGGTCTTTACACCCAAGTTGTTCTCACTTCCCAAGTTTCCTTTGTGAATGACTCCTCCCTAACTCAGGCCCTGGCATGTGCTCCTACTTTAAGAAAAAAAGAGACATTACCCTCCCGTGTACTACTTGGAGCAGGCATAGTGGCTGAAATTGGCAGAGACGTTGCAGACATTAACACATCAACTCATTTCTACCACCAACTTTCCCTAGAACTTAACGAAGACATGGGAAGAGTAGCAGATTCTTCTATTACCCTACAATCCAAAATTAATTCTTTAGCTGCAATAGTATTCAAAATCGCCAAGACTTTAATTACAGCAGGAAAAGGAGGCACATATATTTTTTGGAGAGAAGAATGTTGCTTCTTTGTTAACCAGTCAGGAATAATCATGGGAAAGGAGAGGAAATCCCCAAGACAAACAGATTTTGAATCATCTAATCCCTGGTCTTTATTTAATTCCTGGCCTCCTTAGTTATTTCCTATTTTAGGGGCACTAATTATGATCTTACACATTCTCAGTTTCATATCAGCCTCATCTCCCAATTAATTGACCAGGCAGTCACCCAAAAACAACCACTTATATCCTCGCCCTACATGGGTATCAACCAGTTCAGACTGAAAACCCAAGAGTGTTCTTGTAAACATCACTCCCATCCCCGTGCCATTTTCCTTATAGGCAATTACACTGCCCCTCATCTGAAGACAGCAGTCAAAAAGATACCACAACCCTCATCCCCCCCCCCAGTAATAGACTAAAAAGACTGGGATGATAGAGTCAAATAGAACCAACCGACCTGCCCAGGAAGAAATGAATACATGAATGTCCCACCCAGTAAAGAGTAAATGTGCCAATCCCTATGCCTCTGACCTTTTAAACTCCCATCCACCTGAACCCATGTGCTGACTTCCTTCTCAAACTCAGTTCACCTGCACCTGGGTGGAAATAAAGGCCAATGTTGCCCAAGCAGAACTTGCACTCCCCTTCCTTTCGTTCACATTTTGGAATAATCTTTTATTTTCAGTCTTTGACCTCTTATAACAAACTCTGCACTGTTAGAGAAGGCATTGCCAAGAAAAGGCTTGAGCTGAGACTTGATGGAGAAACAGGATTTTCCTAGTAAATACAGAAAAAAACAGCAGAGTCAGTGTAGAGGAGTCAGCAAGCACAAACGATGCAAGTATAGCTGGTATAATTGGAAAACTAGTGAGTTTGCTGTTGCTGAAGCCCACAGAGGCTTCTGTGTAAGGGCCAGGGAGGGTGCTATAGAGGCAGTATTGAGAAAAGAGAAACACAGGTGGTTGGTAAGCATATGACCATCATTACAGCATCATTAGTCATTAGGGAAATGCCAACTAAAACCACGAAACACCACTATACACTTACCAGAATTGCTAACAAACAAAAAACAAACGAAAAAAAAAAACTGACAACGTCAAGTACTGGCAAGAATGCAGAGCAACATGAACTCATTCATTACTGGTCGGGCAAGATGGTACAGCCATTTTAGAAAACAGTTTGGTGGTTTCTTACTAAGTTAAATACACACTTTTCATACCACACAGTAATCCTACTCTTAGACAATGACCCAAGCAAAATGAAAACTTATATTCACATAAAAAACTTTGGGTGAATGTGTATGGCAGCCTCATTCATAATTGACAAAAGCTGGAAACAGCCAGAATGTTCTTTTAAGTGGAGAAAGGATGAGTAAACAAAATGTGGCATACTGATACAATGGAACACCATTCAGTCACAAAGAAGACAGCCACAACAATATGGATGAATCTCAAAAGCAATAATTGAGCAAAAGAAGCTACCCCAAAGCCTACTATCTCAAAGGTTAATTCCATACACAGGAAAGGAAAACAATAGAGGCAGAAGACTGGTCAGGGGCTGCCAGCAGAGGTGGGAGGGGAGGCTGACTACAAAAACCACAAGGGAGTTTAGGAGTTGATAGAACTGGTCTGTAGCTTGATTGCAGTTACACAACTGTAAGCATTCATCAAAACTTGCAGAACTTTACCCTAAAAAGGATATTTTATTGTATATAAATTATACTTCAGTTAAAAAGCTAATTCAGAAAAGTATAACAAAATTTTCGGGCTAAAAGGTAAGTAATCAATACATGGAAAGTAATAGCTAACAAAAAGCTAACTAGAATATCTGAGGACAAACTAAATGATTAAGATAACATAGATGTAATTAGGCCAGGTACAGTTGCTCATGCCTATAATTCTAGCACTCTGGGAGGCCAAGGTGGGTGAACCCATCCCTACTAAAAACAGAAAAATTAGCCAGGCATTGTGGCAGGCATCTGTAGTCCCAGCTACTTGGGAGGCTGAGACAGGAGAATCACTTGAGCCCAGGAATTTGAAGTTGAGCATGATACCACCGCACTATAACCAGGGCAACAGAGTGAGACTATTTCAATGTAAAAAAAAAAGAAAATATCAAAAATTTAAAAATATATATGCGTAATTATTTGTAAACAATAAAAAAGAAAATACACAGGGCGGCTCCTGTGGCTCAGTGGGTAGGGCGCTGGACCCATATACCAAGGGTGGCGGGTTCAAACCCAGCCCCAGCCAAACTGCAACAAAAAACAGCCGGGCATTGTGGCAGGTGCCTGTAGTCCCAGCTACTCAGGAGGCTGAGGCAACAGAATCACCTAAGCCCAGTAGTTGGAGGTTGCTGTGAGCTGTGACACCATGGCACTCTACCGAGGGCAATAAAGTAAGACTCTGTCTCTTAAAAAAAAAAAAAAAAACTTAGTAAAATATGCAAATACAAAACAAAAAGGTATTTTCTCCAGTAGTTCAAATTATAATGCTGTATTAGGTTCTTCTGGCTCTCATAGCCATGTGGAAACTCTAAATTACAATTCTTTTCTATACAACAGGATCTCTGTTACTGTATGACAAGCACTCTATCTTCTACCAAAACAGAGAGCCCCTAGAAATCATCCCAGTGCCTGTGTCACAGTGGAGAAGAGCTAACATGACATCAGTATAAACATATGGCTTAGGAAGACTGTTTGAATTAGCTGATAGTGGTAACACCTGCAGAACACTAGCCCACGAAGGAACTGCCATGGCTGCCTTGGGCCAGGAGGCACAATGACAACGCCTACAAACAAGAGATACCCTGTTCAAGTAAATCTGATAAAGTTGACTCTTATCCAAGAAAATGGAGATAACAGTACTCAGCTCATGGACTGGGAGGATAAAATGTGATAATGCAAGTAACATGCCATGATAAAAGCACTTCAGCAACAGGTAGGGTTCAATTACCGCAGTGGACATTGTTAGAGCCACAAAGGACAAATCCATAGGAAAATATATCTTGAGCACTTTATTATTTGCAAAGCTCTTTAGAGATTACTAGAACACTAACACTTTCATTCTACTTATTTTAAGCTAGTATGAACTATAATCATGTAAGTTATATTTGCCAAAAGTTCATATTAGTAAGCTACTTAGACTTAGAATAGAGTCTCCATAGAAACAACATCACATATATAACACTTAAGGTCCTGACTAGGTTTGCAAATGCCTACTTAGCCTATAATGAACCGAATATCTACGGTGAGAGCGTTTTCCAATCTAGGAGAAAATGCAAAAGAAAGGACATTTGTTGCCCTGTTTCTAGACTGGCTAAAGTATAGATCATTCATTCTCAATGGGCACAATACCTGTGTTACCTCCACCTTCCAAAAGGAGCAGAAAATGGTTCTTGGAGGGCATAAAAAGTCAATGTTTTGTGTCCTCCCAAACTCAACCCTATGGGAAAAAAATTTATTCTTTTATATTGATTTCCCTCTATTAGGAAGAACTTAAATTATTCAGGCTAATCAATTTAATTAATATTATGTTTGCTTTTAACTAGTTAAATTTGATTTAAGTTTAATTTTTGTCTGGAAGGGGCAAAATAATGAAAACATGTTTTAGAAATAATGCTCAAGATAAATCTTGAAACAGGCAAAGTTTACATTTAGTCTTTTCCTACCTCCCTTTCTGTAATCCTCCTCCCCTCTACTGCTCACCCTAAATCAAAACTACTTTAACCTGTGCTCACCTGAAGAAAAGTCATCATACTTTCTTGATCCTAAGATCTCACTAGGTGTTAGGAAAATCACCCACTGATAAACCTGCCAGAGTTACCTATATGTTTGCAAAAGGAGAAAATGACTTTCTACAAAGGGGATTTTATACATCATACAGGGGAAAATGCTAAGGATTATGGTGGAGGTGGGCACAGACTCAATATTTGCTTCCAAAACCCTGAACCATTGCCCTCAGATTGAGTGGTACCTGCTACACATTTGTTGAATAGGACAATTTCTCATCTATATACACAGGATTACCTTGGTCAAACATTCCTCTTCAAATGCTCCTTTAGAACAAAGACATCTTTTTATTTTCATATTCATAAATCATTCCAAGTAATTCTGGCCTAATTCACACCTCTAAGTAATGTTCCTACTAAATAGTGTATACCCAGGGCAGTGCCTGTGGCTCAAGGAGTAGGGCACCAGCCCCATATACCAGAGGTGGTGGGTTCAAACCCAGCCCTGGCCAAAACTGCAAAAAAAAAAAAATAAATAATAATAATAATAATAAAATAAAATAAATAGTGTATACCCAATTCAGCATAATATATAGGCACTGCGTACAACTTCTAACTATCTGAAAAACTAGACTGCAGACCACTCAACAGAACATTTAGGACATCTATCAATACAACCCCCGCCTTGTATTTCATGTTTGTAACTTCTTTCTATACATCATTTAAGGTATCCATCAATATACTCCCTACTTCATATTTAGCATTTATAACCCCTTTCTATACATCATTTAAGATATCCATCAATATACTCCTTAAGAGGTCGGTCCCGGTTTATGACATCTTTCCACCTCATGATCTATAATTAGAACAAGAAGACTCCTTGTTGTACCCATAAATATGGCCCACTCAGAGGGTAGCATAAACTTGATCTGGTTGTTAAGAGGGGAGATAACAGAGACCAGAAGATGCTCACAGTTCTCCCATCTTTGGTAAGTCCCCATGGTCATGTGGCCCAGGGCTGCCTGAAACTAGCATGGAGGATGGGGGAGGCCCACCCTACCTGGTACAGACCTACGAGGCCAAGCCAGTTTACCATCCTCCAGGTCCCTCCTTCATCCACACCTTCGAAATAAGGGAGGTATCTCCTTTCCTCTCCCTAACCTTAACCCCTTCTTATTCCTCACAATGTACATTTTGTTTTTCAACTCATGGTATTTTTTAAATTCACATTTCAATTATACTACTCAGGTCTGACATCCCAGAGTAGTCAAAACAGCCCTGTGCCTCCTATTTAGTTTCTACTTCTGGTAATAAACATCCCTGGACTACATCCTAAATGATTACTACATGATCTCTACTAAATTTCCATGTATCTTATTTTATATCCATCAGTTGTCTCAGGACTACATATCAGAGTATTCTTTAAGTGGAAAAATATTTGTGCAGCCGTAAATGTAATATGGCTGAGAGGTAGATCTCTGTCCCTCACCCCACCGGAGGTCCTGGAGCCTTAGCTCTCATGTTCACATTACACTTATTCTTACTTGTGTCTCCAAGCACCTTCCCCTCTAGCACAAAGTAGAAGTGAAGACCTAAAGCCGGGTCACGTTCCCTCTCCCTCCTTTCCTCCTCAAGGCTGCATTTCAGAAATCTTTCAGGTGCCCTTTGACTTGACTTTCCTGTTCTAGTCTCAGCACTTTTTAATTTTTAAAATGTTTCCTCAGTAATTTATTCATTCCATAATTTAAAATCTTTTAGTGTTTGCAAAAGTAGTCTGAAGGAAATCTGGAAATTCTAGAATTCCCAGTACAGTTCCTTCACATTACTGAGAGAGCATAATAATGCTTCTGCCAGTAGAAGCTCCAACACAAGCCTGAGTGCCATGGTGCTTAGACAGCTGGCCTGGTCCCAGAATATGCAGGACTCAGGACTTCTTTAGGCAAAACTCTAATCACAACCTTCATTGTCTGGGATAGTCCAGACCTGTCAAAAGTGACTTACTTCACTTATTGTCACAGATCAGGAAATGTGACAGACAAGGCACTATGCTAGGTTTTTCTTAAAGAGCTGGTATGGGCTCTATAAAGTTAACTTGAATTCCTAAAGCTGTCTGGGCATATCTGAAAATATATCATTATAGTCAAAGTCTTGGTAAAATAGCCAGCATCTCTAAGTGTGTCCTGTTATAAAAGAAAGCAGATTTTTGTTGAAGTTATGCAATTAACTATATTGCCATAAACTAAGAATACTCAATAGTTCTTAAACTCTGTAGAAATCAAGTAGAGAAAAAAATAAATGTTATAAAGTTCACTCACCAAAATATACTTTATCAAATTTGCTATAAGCTAGAAATAGCTCAAAAAGAAGAACAAAAGATTGTTTTGACTTCTGGAAAATAAAAACATCAGTAATATTTTAAACAAAAAGGTCATTAAAAAATCCTTTCAGTCTTCTACTAGTTTAGTCCCATGTAAATAATTTTTGCTTTGTTTGAAGTTGGATTAGCAATCTTTATGAATGTACCAGCTTTTTAATTAAGGTCTTGGAAGTTTTTTTAGTCTAAATGGTATGATCTCTAAAGTTAATTGAAAACTGTATTTAAAAGTACTTTCAGAGACCTTTTATAAATTCTCTTAAAGAAGCACATTTTTGACTCAAAATGTGCTTCTTTTTTGAGAAGGATCAAAGTAAAACAATAATTGTGAATGACAGAAATCTTAGAATAGTCATAAAGATATAACCGACAAAACAATCTGGTTATTTTTGTAGCATATAACCATTCAACATAGCAATCATGATTATCATTAATAATGTATGCAAAGAGTTGGCATCTGGCAACATGTCAGGATGAAATCAGTCCAGCAATACACTAACAGTGTGCAGCCTAGGAAAGGTGATTAGAACATAAATGCAGGCTTGGTGCCCATAGCACAGTGGTTATGGCGCCAGCCACAAATGCCCAGGCTGGCGGGTTCAAACCTGGCCTGGGCCAAGAGTTGTGCCAGGCGCCTATAGCCCCAGCTACTCAGGAGGCTGAGGCAAGAGGATTTCTTGAACTCAAAAGTCTGAGGTTGCTGTGAGCTGTGATGCTACAGCATGTCACAACTGCATAAACAATCATGTGAGACACTAAGGGCGACAAAGTTAAGACTCTGTGGTCAGAAAAAAAAAAAAAAAAACATAAATGCAGATGAACAGCTCCTGGCTGCTTGTGAACATTTATACTTTATTCATTCAACATTCAGCAAGAATAAAACTGAATATATTTTCCATATAAAAAATAATCAGCACCTATCCTCAAAGATGTATGATCGTGGCTATGGAGGATACAAAGAATACAGGTTGCTCTTCTAATGACGTATCATTTAACTGAAGCCTGAAAATGCAAGGCCCATTAAAATTTCCTTGATTCAAGTCAGGCATGGTAGCTCATGCCTGTAATCCTAGCACTTTGGGAGGCCAAAGCAGGTGGATCACTTGAGCTCAGGAGTTCAAGACCAGCCTGAGCAAGTGCGAGACCCTGTCTCTAAAAAATAGCCAGGCATTGTAGTGGGCACATGTAGTCCCAGCTTCCCAGGAGGCAGAGGCAAGAAGATTGCTTGAGCCCAAGAGTTCGAGGTTGCTGTGAGCTATGATGCTACCGCACTCTAAAGAGAGCGACAAAGTAAGACTCTGTCTCAAAAATATAAAAAATAAAATAAAGTGTACTTGATTCAAACAGTTAAGTTATAGCCTCATTGCCTATAGCTCAGTGGCTACGGTGCCAGCCACATACACTGGAGCTGGTGGGTTCAAATACAGCTCAGGTATGACAAACAACAATGACAACTACATCCAAAAAAATAAATAGCCGGGCACTGTGGCAGGCGCCTGTAGTCCCAGCTACTTGCAGCTACTTGGGAGGCTGAGGCAAAAGAATCACTTAAACCCAAGAGTTTGAGGTTGCTGTCAGCTGTGACGCCACAGCACTCTACCCAGGGCAGCAGCTTGAGACTCTGTCCCCCCCCCCC
>CAUYQV010130182.1:0-19755 GCA_963574575.1 Galagoides demidoff
TTTTTTTTTTTTTGAGACGGAGCCTCAAGCTATCCCCCTGGGTAGAGTGCCATGGCATCATAGCTCATAGCAATCTCCAACTCCTGGGCTCAAGTGAGTCTCCTGCCTCCGCCTCCCAAGTAGCTGGGACCACAGGCGCCCACCACAACGCCTGGCCATTTTTTAGGTTGCAGCCATCATTGTTGTTTGGCGGGCCCGGGCTGGGGATTCGAACCCGCCACCTTAGGTGTATGTGGCTGGAGCCTTAGCCGATTGAGCCACAGGCACCAAGCCAAAACTTCAGGATTCTTGCAGATTTTCCTGCTTGCTCTGTCAACTATTGTGAGACATATGTGTCTTAACCTGTTTAGTGATGCTATAAACTGCAGTGGTTCTCAACCTTCCTAATGCCACGACCCATTAATACAGTTCCTCATGTTGTGGAACCATAAAATTATTTTTAGTGCTACTTAATAACTGTAATTTTGCTATTGTGTTTTCCAATAGTCTTAGGAGACCCCTGTGAAAGGGTCGTTTGACCCACAGGTTGAGAACCGGTGCTATAAAGGGATACCTGAGTCTGGGTAATTTGTCAAGCAGTTTATTTGGCCTGTGGTACTGCTGGCTGTGCTGGGGCTGGCGTCTGCATCTGGGAGGGCCTCACGCCACCTCCCCACATGGCAAAAGGCACAGGAGAGGCAGTGCGGGCAGAGAGCACATGTTGAGAGAGGAGGAGGGGAAGGGCTAGGCTCTTTTTCAAGCTGCTCTCACAGGAACTAATAGAGGGTGAATTAATTTATTACCACAAAGATGGCACCAAGCCATTCAGGAGGGATCTGTCTCCATGACCCAAACAGCTCTCATTAGGCCCTGCCTCTAAGATTGAAGATCGAATTTCAACATGAGATTTAGGAAGACAAACATCCAAACTGTAGCACTACGTAAAAATGTACCTCAGTTACTTTAAAGTTCTTGTCTGCTAACTTTAAGATCTGCATCATCTATTGGTCTTCTTGTTTGGTTTTCTTCTCATGATTCTCAGCCGCGTATTTCTACTTCTTTGTATGCCAAGTAATTTTTTTTTTTTTTTGACACAGTCTCACTCTATTGCTGCAGGCTAGAATACTGTGGCCTCAGGCAGGCTCACAGCAACTTCAAACTCCTGGATTCAGGTGATCCTCCTGCCTTAGCCTCCTGAATAGCTGGGACTACAGGTGTTTGCCACAATACCCAGCTAATTTTTTTTTCTTTTCTTTTCTTTTTTCTTTTTTTTTTTTTTTGAGACAGGTTCTCACTCTGTCACCCTTGGTTGAGTGCCATCATATCTCACAGCAACCTCAAATTCTTAGGCTCCAGAGATCCACTTGCCTCAGTTTCCTGAATAGTTGGGACTATAGGCACCTGCCACAATGCCCAGCTAATTTTTCTAATTTTAATAAGGATGAGGTCTCCCTCTTGCTCAAGAGACTCTTGAACTCCTGAGCTTAAGTGATCCTCCTGCCTCAGCCTCCCAGAGTGCTAGGATTATAGGCATGAGCATGGAATTACCTCCAGGTGTGGCAGGTAATTCTATAGCAGACATTGTATATGAAAGAACTGCAAAGGGGCCGCAGAGCAGAGACTCCAATTCATAATCAGGCACTGAACTAGGTCAGCAATGGATCACTCTTGGTAAGACTCATTTTACTTCACTTTTTTCCTTGGGTATGACCCACGCCTGTTGCATTCCTTTCTCTCAGCCTTGAAAAGCAAGGAGGTGCATTTCTTCTCTTTAAAGGTTTTGTCCTAGTTCTTTACCCTCCTATTTCCATAGCATCAAAATCTGGCAAATTTGTTAAGGAAAGCTCTATTGTGTGGGAAGGCCCACTCCCTCTAATTTGACTTTGTTTCCCAAGCACCACCATATTACAAGAGATTCCACCCTACCTTCCAGAAGCTTTTCCCTACTTCCCAACCCCCCATGTGCATCCCATGCACTTGGGATGCTTTACGTTTCCAATCTGTCACACAGCCCCATGTGACTGCCCCAGATGGAAATTTCTGCTATTTCCCTTTGTTGCTTTCTTTAGCATGGGCCAAGCCCAAAGTTCACTTCGAACCCTGAATTAACAAATGCCCCAGGGAAGGAAAATGCCTTACCATTTCAATCAATTACAGAAGGACTCTACACTCGGGAATGCCATTTCATCTTATTCTTCAGCTCTCTACTGTCTTCAAAATTGCTTTTGTATTTGTTTGATTCCTTGAGTTATTTTTAGAGAAATATTGGCATACAGCAAACTACTACATCCTATTTAAAAACAGAAGCTTAGAGTGATCCTTTTGATATAAAACTCAGAATATATCATTCTCCTACTTAAATTTGCTAATGAATCTCCATTGTAACATACTCTCCCAAACCCCTAGGCCCTCGGAACTGGCTGCTCTTATTGAAATGTGCATCCTACATGCCCCTCTGAGGGTAGAGTTTAGCAATGTGGGTGCTGAAGTCAAACTGCCTTGGTTCAAATGTTAGCTCTGCCACGTCCTAGTTGTCTCAAGGTTTTGAGTTCCAGGTTCTTCATTTTATATATATTTTTATTTTATTTTATTTTGTTTATTTTTTATTAAATCATAGCTGTATATATTAATGCAATTATGGGGTACAATGTGCTGGTTTTATATACAATTTGAGAGAAATGCAAATCAAAACCACTCTGAGATATCATCTAACTCCAGTAAGATTAACCCACATCACAAAATCCCAAAACCGTAGACGTTGACGTAGATGTGGAGAAAAGGGAACACTTCTGCACTGCTGGTGGGAATGCAAACTAATAGGTTCCTTTTGGAAAGGTTCTTCATTTTAAATGGAAATAGCAAAAGTGTCTACCTAGTTGGTTTGGACAAAAAGAAAGTAAACTCTAGAAAACAATCAGAGTGCCCTGAACAGTAACAGAGTTTCATAGAAAAAGAGCCATAAGAATAAATATAATGGTGGGACAGCATGGGTTGAAAGAGGAGAGGAAGTCAGGAATTCCTGAGCCACACCCTCCTCCCTCACTTAAATCGACACAGTCTGTGGAAAGCCCATGAAGTGGGGGAGCTAAAGCCTTATAATATTAAGCCAACTCCAGCGAGGGTTCATGCCCACCAACCCACCAAAACTATCCTCTCCACATCACCACTCACCTCTACATTAATGAATCCAATGGTCAATATTCAATTTTCACTCACCTTCCTTGGCTAATCAGCGACATTGGTCCCCATGATCATGAATTTTCTTTCTCTGCCTGGCTTCAGGGCACCATACTTCCCTGACCCTCTTCTGAGGTCATTATCCTCACCTGCTTTGTCTCTTTGGCAGGTCTCCCCTCCTCTCCCTGACTTGAGCTGTCGTAGTTTCCAGGATTCAGTCCTCAGTCCTCTCTTGTTTTTATACTTGTTACCGTAATGACTTAATTTGATTACTTAGCTGTAGAGACTCTCAAAATCATTTGTCCATCCCAGACCTTGCTCCTGAACTCCATGTCCATAGATCACATTTCCTACTTACTATCCCCAACCTGGATCTCCAATATACATTTCTAACTCACCATGTCCAAAACTGAAGACCTGATGTCCCCCCAAACCTATACCCACTGCCTTCCCCATTTCACTTGGTAACCTGTCTATCCCTCCTGTAGCTCCAAACAAAATCCGTGGACTTTTTCTCGCTTCTTTCTTATGCCCTACAGCAAATCTGTTAGCATAGCCTGTTGGTTATACCTGCTTTACAGGTACCTGTAAGAAAGTCATCTTTTAAAAATTATTTCCCAGGGGACACACAAAGTAACTTACGTGGCATGTCATTGTGTGGGACTTAGTGACACATACATCCCTAGCTTTAAGGAAGGCTGGGGAATGTGGGCTACATTACTATCTGAAAAACAAGCCAGGTGTCTTTTGTTTTGAAGTAGAACAGATCCTTGGAGTGAGCTCCATCACAGATTCTAAAGGACCACAAGTCTCTGTAGATTAGTGTGTGTGCTGAGATTTTTCTAGAAAACTAGCATTAAAATCAGTTTTCCAAATACCAGGTATAATGAATCCTGTCTTAAGATTTTTGAAGAGTCAAGGCAATAGAAGAAGTTGATTTCCCCACTGTGGCCAGCCAAACTTGCTACTTTGGTTTAGACAGGGATCTGTTTCAGAGAAAAGAATCTTCTCTATCTACTTTACAACAATTCACTGAAAGATTATTGATTAATAATTACTAAATGACTTAGTTGTTGAAAAGGCCAAAGAAACCTTGATCGAGGCAGACAGACATCCCTCAGAATTATGCTACATTGGGAGAGCTGTCCTCCACGATCAAGAAGCCACCTGCAAACTGCAAAGCTCTAGAGCAGTGGTTCTCAACCTGCCCCATGCCTCCTAATGCTGTGACCCTTTAATACAGTTCCTCATGTTGTGGTGATCCCCAACCATAAAATATTTTCGTTGCTATTTTATAACTGTAATTTTGCTACTGTTATGAATCGTCATGTAAATATCTGATATGCAGCTTGTATTTTCATTGTTACAAAGGGGTCACGACCCACAGGTTGAGAACTGCTGCTCTAGAACCACACCACTCCTGCCACAATCAGCAAGATGCCAGGCAGTGCCTCCACAGTGTTACCTAAGTGAAAAGAGCAAAAACCGTGGAAATCGAGGCCTTGCTTTGAATTTGAAAAGAGCATCTGACTGACAACTTGAAATGACATCCAGGCTCAGCACCAGTAGCTCAGTGAATAGAGCGCCAACCACATACACTGAGGCTGGCAGGTTCGAGCCCAGCCCGGGCCTGCTAGACAACAATGACAACTGCAACCAAAAAATAGCCAGGCATTGTGGTGGGCACCTGTAGTCCCAGCTACTTGGGAGGCTGAGGCAGAGAATCGCTTAAGCCCAAGAATTTGAGGTTGCTGTGAGCTGTGATACCACGGCACTCTGCCAAGGATGACATAGTGAGACTCTGCCTCAAAAAAAAAAGAGAAAAGAAAAGAAATGACATCCAGAATCCTAGGTGAAGAGTGCGTGGAAGGAGCTTGGACTGTACAAAATGAGAAATCCCATACAAAAGCCATGATTTGCAAATTTATGTCCATCACCAAAGTGTCTTGTTTATTTGCGTGGAGAGCTAGGACAGGGCAGCATGGGTAACTGAAGTCACTGGGAGGAAATAAGCCTCCCCAGCACTTACAACCTTCCCCATTCTCAGACCCTCTCAATAGAAGCAGTTCTAAGGAGCCAAGTGTTTTGAGTTTCTTTTTGGCTTCTGCGCGCCTCTCCCCACAGTGCACTAATCAGTAGTAAAGGCGCTGAAAAGAAGACATCTGTCAGGAAGGAAAACAAAACGCTTAGATCACTCGTTCATTGGATGATCAGCCAAGGAGCAACGGAGCATTGGCTGAAGGTTTCCACACGGCAATGTTTATATCAACGATTCAATATTTAAGAATACAGGCAAGAGCATGTGCACAAATGTTTTTTAGCTATTGAGGTTTTTGAGTAAAATAGTTCAAAATAAATTTTTAAAGAAAAATTTTAAAGCCTGGAGAAAAAAAAAATGAGGGTCAAAGGGCCATGAGAGGATATTTTAATCTGAATCACTACATTTGATTTCAAACGTTTGCAGTGGAACTAATTTTAGTTCTAGCCAAAGGAGCTTCAGCCAGCTGGCTGCCAAGCGAGATCTAGCCTATCTTCACCTTTCTGTGAGCCTTGGCTGGTCTTTTTTACTTTTTTATTTTTATTTTTGAGTCAGGGTCTTTTGCTTTCTCTGTCACCCAGGCTAGAGTGCAGTGGGGTCATCACAGCACACAGAAACCTCCAGCTCCTGGACTCCAGTGGTCTTCCTGCCCTACAGGGACTAGAGGTGTGCTAGCTAGTCATTTTGACTGGACTAGAAAAGGTAGGTGGTTGGCTTCCTGCTGGTTGAACTCACATGGTTCTTTCCTTCTAAGAGGGGCTCTCTTCCTGTCCTTGACCTCCCAGGATTCAGCTGCTTTTCTTCACCTGGTGCTGAACCACCAGCTGCTTTTTTTCTTGAGGTTCTCTGCTCGCCCTAATCTAGCCCATAGTAGGTACTAACATATTTGTTGAACTAATTAAGGAAAAATGGTAGAGAACAATCTCCCAGTCTCACATTTTCTTTTGTGTCCCCAAAATTAAACACATTAATTTTTATGAGATAAATGCCACTTATCATTATATAATAATGAAAAGAGAAAATGACCAGGTCTGGATTCTCAGTAAGTTGGCTTTATCATTGCCCCTCTTCTCTGATTTCCAACGCTGCATTTGTTAACTGAGGCCCAGGAACCCTTCTCAGCCAGAAACTCCTGGATTCTCAACTAAGCTGCTGAGACTCAACTGCTGGCCGAGATTGGCAGTGAGAACTTGGACAAAGAAGGCGTTTTTCTCCTAACTCCAGAGACTCTTCCCTGTGCTTCAGACCGCCTCAGACCAACTTGAGAGACTTCTCTCTCCCCCTGCCACCCGCTTCCCAGCTCCTGGAACTCCTTACTCCAGTGTTCTCAACCTTCCTAATGCCATGGCCCTTTGATACAGTTCCCACGGGTTACAACCTACAGGTTGAGAACTGCTGCCTTCCTCTCTAACAACGGCTGTGACAGTCCTTCTGTCCTATGAGCATCTCTTCCAAAGTGTTTCTGGTACTTCTCCCCAAGTTGGTCTATGTTCTCTTCTTTTAAATTCGTGATGATGGTGAAAGTGATGCCACCGGTGACTTCAGGAGCCAGGTCATAAAGGTGAGCAACTGCCTGCAGCTAGTATATTAAGGTTAACTCCAGGAGCCGCGTGGCTTGCTCCTGGAAGCCATGTGTGGAGCAGTGCAGGGGAGCTCACTCAGAGGGACCACGTGAAGAAGCCAGGTGGAGTGTTCTGGCAGACGACCCTTGGTGAAGAGTTAGAAAACATGGCTTGGCAACTGTAGCTCAAGTGGCTAAGGCGCCAGCCACGTACCCCAGAACTGGAGGGTCCGAATCCGGTCCAGCCTGCCAAACAATGACAACTACAACCAAAAAAAATATATAGCCGGGCTTTGCGGTGGGCACCTGCCGTCCTAGCTACTTGGGAGGCTGAGGCAAGAGAATCACTTAAGCCTAGGAGTTGGAGGTTGCAGTCCCAGCTACTTGGGAGGCTGAGGCAAGAAAATCACTTAAGCCCAGGAGTTGGAGGTTGCTGTGAGCTGTGACGCCACGGTACTCTACCCAGGGCAATAGCTTGAGGCTCTGTCTCAAAAAAAAAGAGCTAGAAAACAGCCACTTCCAGGCATGTAAGTGAAGGCATGCCCAGATGATTCCAGACTCTTCCCTTTGGGGTGTCCAGGCTTTGACAAGCTAGCACCACTGTGGCCTGTCCAAATTCCCAATCATCACAATCCATGAACATAATAAAATGACGATTTTATGCCACTGAATTTCAAGGGGTGTTATAATGCAGCCAAAATTAGTAGAAAACCGTTCATCCCTTTAAAAAAAAAACCCCAATTCCAAATATTTGCTAAACACGCATTTTCAGCTCTTCCCCAGGATTACTGGTCCTTTCCTATTGAGATCTTCCTGGTCTTGGGAGGACCAGCAGCTCTCCCCTCCACTCTTCCCATCACTGTCCTTGGCCGCAGTTCCCTCAGACAGCCTTGCCCTTGGCCCAGTTCTCTCTGTACTGTGTTGTTTGTCTGCAGCCCAATAGCTCTGTGGTTGCTAAGGCCGGGTCCACCCTTCCCTGGTGCTGGGATTCTTCCCCTATTATTCTGAGTTAATGTCTAGGTCAAGGCTTCCCGGTCGCCATTTGGCCCAGATGGGGAAACTTTCCTCCCTGGAGTTTATTTGTCCAGCATGCAGCCTGCTCTGCTGCTCTGTCTCATTGCCTCCCTTGGCTACCTTTGGGGGATAGTTACAGCTCCACCATAGGGCTACCCTACGTGGTCAGTTGCATGTAAGTTACCTAGGACATTGTCTAGCATACTGTAGGTACCACCTGTCATTGCTTTCCTTAACCCATCCTCTCCTACCAAAGTCCCCAGAGGGTTATTTCAGTAGACACTTTTTTCTGGTCAGAGAAATGTCCTCAATTCAAGTCCATTTTCAGAGCAATCAGATTATGATGCTCTGTTACTAATATTAAATTTACATGATTTTTTTAGACATAATTTCAGGAGCCTCTAAGTTTACCAATATTTTTAAATATTGCATTTTTGCCACATGATCTTCTAAATAAAATTGGCAGTGTTAATGCAAAATTCCGAGAAATTTTTATAAAATGGATTTTAATTTTTTTTAGATGATATTTCCTCTGTCAGGGTCAAGAATTTCACAGGCATGTCTCAAGGGCCTGATGGAATTGTCGTTTATTGTTGGTGTTTGAAAATGGACCATCCACTGTTTAAATTTAGTTTTAAAACAATATTTTCATCTCTGTGGGTCACTAACAAGTCAGTGTTATTGAATCTTTAGGTTCATCGGGTTTTTAGACTAAATAAAAATATATGGCAAATCGTTTTTCTGTTTCTCCTCAACTGCACATAGACACTATTATAATTATCAGTTTATTTTAAAGTACTTCTGAATTTATTCATAATAATTTCAGCAAGATTTATTTTCTCAATTAGTGACTACTGAAAGTATAATAACTATGATATTTTTAAAGTGTCATTTCTACACATCTGTGTCCTTTTGGTTTCAAGATAATGTATTTAAATGCCTCCCTGGGGAACTAAGGGAGATTTCAGAATCATATCTCCTAATGTGAAGATAACTTAAGCGTATATAATATTCTTAATTTTCACCAAGGGAAAAATAAGAGTTATTTCAGAATGTAGGCCACGTTACAATGCAGAAACCCAACTGACATGTGTGTGTGTGTTCCATGGTGGGAGACGGCTGTTTTCATTCAGATCGAGATGTGACAATAGGTAACAGGATGGTGAGAGGACTGGGGGGCCTTAATCTGTCTGTGACCACTACCCCATCCCTGAGCCAATCAAGATACTCTTCACAGAAAAAAAATCAAAAATAAAGAATGTAACTGTTAAAACAAGTTAGTTTCAGATGGTTTCTCCCATGCTTACATGACAAATGATAATATAGCTAATCTTTTTCTATGGTATTTCTGGCTTATTTTGTAAATAGAAGAATTCCTGCTTCAAGAAAATCTATAAATGTCCACTTTTTTTCCCCTAAAAACCTGAGTGACCTGTAATATGATTTCAATTTCTTAGAGGGTGGAGGGAGCAGTGGGCAACGGGAATCACATAAAAGTTATTGGCTCACTGCCTTTATAATGGAAAACACGTGCATAGGGAAATTTACAGCCATAAATGTCTCAGTGGACATACTTCTAATTAAAACCTCATAACAATCTTCTCCAAATAATGAACACGACTTTGAGCTCTAGTTTAATTTCATGATTTCAGAGGTGGACCTAAGGAACGTGTGTCTGGTAATGTACTGGTTCAGTACTGTCACTGGAAAACAAGGAGAACATCTTAGCTTCTATATCTCAAAAATGCAGGAGGAAGGAGTCATTCACTTTTTAAAATAGTACTTAGTATCCAGAATTAATATCCAGTAGATCTCAAATATCCTATTCAGTTAGGAAATCTCTCCAGAAAGTGAGCATATATACGACAGAATCTATATTATGTTAAATAAAAAAATCATCTGAGCTCTGTTTAGAAAACAGCTCTCAATATTTGCTGTTTGGTCAGGAGCTGGCATGTGTGTGCTGATCAAGCTATGATCCCATTCTGGATCTTAACATCTTACATGGCCCATTTTGCCTCTTGGGCAACTCCTTTTGGCCAATCCAAATAGTGCTAACAGATTCCAGGAAGGAAGACAAGTGTTTTCCCAGAGGAAGACAGATTACACAGAAGAGCAAGCAAAAAAGGGTCAGTGATTCCAACTTAAGCCAACATTTTGAAAACATCGTATGGAAAATGAAGAAAAACATTTCCTTTTCAGTTAGAATCATAAAGAGAGAATCTATTAGTTTAAATGGAGCACTTATGCTGCCCTAAGGAGCTCTCTTTGAACTCCCCTCCCTTCTTCTGAAAGTCAAGGCTAATCTAAATGCATAAATCACTATGAACATACAGTAAACCTAATGAATGTACTACTTACCTCTTAACATCAAGTTAATTCATCAACCATGAATATACCCATATACCCTAATGATAGCTGATGGAAATTATAAATGGTACTTTTATTGAAGCAAAATAACATAGGTAAGACAAGTGATAAACTTCTAGTACCAGCCCAACTAGAAAACATATCCAACTGCCTCTGTGCCAACTCAAACGGAATTTTATTGAATACACCTGATTTTTAAGCCCCCTTTAAGTATTCCCATTTAATAGTTTAATAAAAAGCAGTTATAGCCTGGCTAGCTAACACATATGCATTTAAAAGTCAGAAAACTACCCCAGACAAACTCATCAGTTTATAGACACTCACTAGAAGCAGCATAATAGGAATGATGGAAAGCAACAATAATGACAACACCTAGCCTATTTTTAAATTAACTTGGCCCTTTGTTGTAAATTATTTTCACAATCTGCTTAGAACATCAGAGGCCGGGCCTATCAAAGCTTTCTCAAGACCCTTAATTCAGGCCGGGCCTTTATGTTCAAGAGCTCAAGCTGCTGGCTGCAACAAGGACTCAGGGATTACCAGAGAAGGAGGGTACCCGGGAGCGATCACTCTTCACAAACATCTGCAGCCATTGAGATGGTGACCTGCTCGGAGGGCCGGGAAGCAGGCCATTATGGCCTGGCCTCTGCATCCTCTCTCAGCTGCCCGTGCACTGAAGTGCCAGGTGCAGAAGCCTCTCTCAAGAGGAGACTGGAGAGGAGGGGAACGGTCACAGTGATTACGAACTGATAATTATTCCCTCTCTGTTTCCCCCTTTCAAACAACTGGTCCCTCCTCTGATGATTTTCCCTTTATTGCTGAAAATGGTATCCTATGGCTGGGGGCTGATTATATCTTTCTTCCTAGCAAGACCTTTATTTCAGAATTACATAGCACATGCAGTAGCTTGTACCTACTCGCCACCAATCTGAAGAAGTCATGCTATTGAATATTTCAAGGTGGAGAGTTAATGCCAAATATACTTTCAACACTCATTTTTTTCTTAACTATAACTACAGATGGGGTCCGCTGGATTTTTTTCTTTTAGTCTACTTACATTGGTCGAGCAAGGTCTCAATTCATTTTTGTAGAGCTTACCTCATGGTCACTGACATAGACTGAAGTTGTATTTTATTTCTGTGCACCACTAAAAGCAGGCCACTGTGCCTGCATTCACAAATGTGGCACAAATTTTATATGATACAGTAAAATAAGCATTTTTATAGCAGTGCTCTCTATGGCCAAATGCTAATTAAAAGCAGGATGGAGCTTTTATCGTCCCCATCAGAGATATGAAGGCCAAAGTGTTTCACTACAACAACGATCTCTATCGCTCTGCAAGAGTATTAAGTGTTGTCTGAACACGAGAGTCTCGAGAGAACATCGTAGAAGTAATAGGGGAATCTCAGTGAAGCTAGCCTTAAGGAATGCTCTGCCAGAAACTTTAAATTACATGTTTAAAGATTAAATGAGCACAACAATCATTAATATAAAATGGCCACAACCCTCTCCTACAAGTGAGTATAAATCCTTTCACACAGAATCTCGAAACCTAGCAACTTGCCAAGTTTTGAGCAGTATAGGAAAATTCCCAGTCTTCTAGATGATTGCAACCAACATTAGCAACATCTTAAAAAGAGATTTAACATATTTGGAAATTTTGAAGCCATGAGGGGAAAAATTGTTTTCCATCGTCTTGTCCTTTTTCTCAAAGGATAAAAGAAAGAAAGAAACCTAGTGGGAATGTGGAAATTATGCAAATAGTCCAGGGTGGTTTCTAGATCTAACATAATTTATGAATATTAACTATATATGTAGCGATTGGCTTGCTCATAAAATTATCGTATGTATATTACATTTTAAAATGAACCTTATCAGGCCGTGTAAATGTTACTAGTTGAATTTTTTTTTTTTAATAAATGGAAGCTCATGCTGTTCAACTCTATGAAATCTAACACTTTTTTTCTTAACTTTTTCTAAACTAGGAGAAGCTGACCCAGGCTGCAAAGGAGAAGAATTAATGTTTTAAAATATATTCTGCAGTGTCACTTAGATTTAGAAAGCACTTTTGTTCTTTTTAGAAGTAGGTTTGTGAGGGAAGGAAAAGACTCAAAATCCATTCATTGACTAGTACTTTTGTTATAGAAAATATTATTTAGTACTTTCCTTTTGGAATTGTTTATTCCACATGATATTAATTTGATATTTCATTTTCTTTTCTCTTTTACATATGGAAATATTCCCCCACATTAGCAGTTGGCCTCACCATTTTGCTGAGGGAAATAAACCAAAAGACACAATTTTGTGGTCAACTGAACAAAAACACCAAGCAATAAATACTAAGTACAGAGCGAGCACTGGTGGTCCCTGAGAGTTAAGGGACCTATCTTTACCCTTCTTGTGGTTTAGCTCTTCAACTCTTCCTTCCAATGAATTCCCCTTCATACCCAAGCTGCTTCAAGATGGTCTTCTGTCACTTGCCACTAAAACAATCACAATGTCCCCAGGCTGTGTCTTGGCTCAGCCTGGCTCTGTGAATTTTCCATATAACATCAGATTGTTAGAGATTCCACTAGGATTTATATGGAAGTTGTAGAAACCCCTCTTGTTGAGTCAACGCCCATGTTGTGAATATGAATATGAATTAGATATCAACTATATCAACTATGATTTCAGATATTTGGTTGTTTTCACACACCTGGAAAATCTAAGGTTGAGAGTGTCTAAAAATTTGCCCAAGGCACTTTTTCTTTTTTGAATTAAATATATAGTAGGTTTTGCAAATACCACGTAAGTTGCCAGGCCCAAAAGTATTAAGTTCCAATTTCTCTTAATATTTACTCTTATTTTTCTGCAAACAAGGCAGTATTTTTTTTGATTCTAATTTCTGTAGGGAAAATTTTTCTGACGGAAAAATTGTTTAGCATAGGAACATATGCTCACCATATTTCCAGCTCTAGATGCAAGATCAATAAGAAGTCTATAATCAATAGAAATCTATAAGTACACTGAGTTCTTGTAGCTTCCTTTCACAGAGTAACAGAAGTGTCACCTGTCACCTGGAGACACAAATGCATCACCGTCAGCCACCTAGACATCTTGCCTAGAATATTTAATGGTCTGAATAACCACAATGAATTGGTTGGGGGTGTGTGGCAATTCTATTTTTAATGCTGTTGGGAATAAGTGAGCCATTTGCCAGATTTATTTTTTTGTTGTATAATAAAATTTGACTAACTACACGTTTTTAAATCTAAAAAAAGAAAGACTATTTGATGGTCTGAAATCACAGATTATATCAGGAAAGCAGCTTCCTGATGTATGTCTTGTAAACATCTGTCTTCTTTTCTCTTATTCTTTATCTCTTTATTCTCACTATGTGAGCCAAACTGAAGGTAATAACATCCAATCTATTCATTTTGTCAAGAGTCATTTCAAACAGCAGGGTCACCCTAGGACAGACACCCAAGTTCCTGACGTGCATTTCTGTAACTGGGCAGACTGCAGCCTTCTATGCCAGCTGAATCTGACACATTAAACATCTCTACTTAGGCTGAACAAATGTGGGTCCTTTTGCTCCCCACAACTCTACTCTCTCATAACTGGACAATCATCCTTAATTTCTTTTTGAAAGTAGTCTATGCTATCCATGAGATTAGGAAGTGTGATGATTTTTTTTTTTTATTCCTGTTATCCTGAGTATGGAAAAATCTCAGCTGGAAAGTTAATTTTCATTTGTTTGTTGTGAATGTGCTCACTGGTTAAGAATGCCTATCATATGGAAAGAATTCCTAGAGTTTTGATAAAATTCCAGGCATATAGGAGTTAAAGATAATTCAGTTGTAGGAGTCAAGTATAGTTTAAAACAAATACTGAGACTGGGGTCTTGAGTGTGCTGATCCTTAATGGGACACTATTAAGTGGTAACTCCTCTATTTAACTTCTCTTAACCCCTTCACTATGTGTGACTTGCCATTTTCTTAGTCATAATGATGTCACAGTATATTTTCATTCTAAATGTTCAAACTCAGATGCATAGTTAGACCATACTACTCTCTTTTCTCTCCACCTTAGAAGCATTCATAAAATATCTCACTTATGAAAAACTATTTTAGGCTGTATATTAACTTGATATCCTTGATCTTTACATTTTCTCCAGAAATTCATTGAGTTATTCAGATTCCCAAAAGGTACATATTAATAATGTATACTTACTTTGTAAAAATCTGAATTTTATCTCTTGGTAATCCAAATTAGAATAAACTTAAAACCCTGGTGTTGCAGCCACTGACACCACATCCTGGCCCGCTCATAACGGTGAGAACGGCTCCTTCCCCACCTCCAGCCTCGTGGGTCTGAGAGAGGACCCCCTCAAATGCAAGGTCACAGTTGATTGGTCCAGAAGTGTGCACCTGGCATCAAAATGTCCAATCAGAGTCCTTCAGCAGGCTTTTTGTGCTGAATCCAAAGTAGAGATCTGTCTCTCTTGGTTGAAGCTGCACAGTGAGAAACTCCCTCGTTTTTAACAAGCATGTTCCCCGGCCTAATACGGAACATGATCAGCCATTAGAATAAAACTAGCAGTAGTAAAGAATTAGCAAGGAGAAAGGTTATGAAAGACACCATCAGCATTCATCTCCAGTTGCTTGTAAGACCCCGTCCTATCTTTACCTTTCTTGTGGTTTAGCTCTTCAACTCTTCCTTCCAATGAATTCCCCTTCATACCCAAGCTGCTTCAAGATGGTCTTCTGTCACTTGCCACTAAAACAATCATAATTAATACACTTATGCTGATTCCTAAATAATACAGATTTTGAAAATCTGAAAACTATGGTTAAAATAAAAACCAAAACTCCTTGACATCAGTGTTTATTTTCATTCACTCTTAGGCAAAAATAATAAAGGAGAAGACTTTGATCAAATTCCAGAATTTCCAAGGATTCCAGCCCATTTTATCATTGCCTCCAAAATCCCTATTAAAAAAGGGAATATAGAGGGAGGATAAAATAGGTCCCATTTGCTTATATGTTTTGTCTTTCTTTACTTGTCTAGCATGGAACTGCTTTAGTAATTGGGATGGTCACTTGAACAACAAATTTAAAATCAAATCAAGATTTAAATACAAGATTTGTTATTTCAAAGTCTAGTTTTTGCTATTTTTTTAAACCACTAACCATGCATTGTCCCTTTCTAGCAAGAATACTGCTATTTTTTTACCTTCCACCCTGACATTTTACTTTGACAAATTTCTGACCTAAGGAAATGTTGATAAAAACAGGTCAGGCTAGGCACAGTGGCTCCCATCTGTAATCCTAGCACTCTGGGAGGCTGAAGTGGATTGCTTGAACTCAGGAGTTCCAGACCATCCTGACCCCATCTCTACTAAAGCTAGCTGGGTGTTGGTGAAGGGACTATAGTCCGAGCTACTCAGGAGGTTGAGGTAAGAGGATCACTTGAGTCCAAGAGTGTGAGATTGCTGTGAACTATGAGGCCATGGCACCCTACCCAGGGCAACAAGTAAGACAGGGTTGTAAAAAAAAGAGTAGGGCAATGAAAATTCCATATACCCTACATCTAGAGTTACCAGTTGTTAGCATTGTGGTATATTTGTTTGTTTTTATGGTCAGTAGATGATAGATAGATAGATAGATACTAAGCCATTTGAAAGTGAGTTGCAGATAACATGACATTTTACCCCTAGATACTCTGAAGATTCTCTGAATCTCCATCTCTCAAGAATCTACGCAGATTCTCCCACCTAATTTGCCTTCCTGGCATTAACAGTTGTTCTTCAAAGGGTCCAGGATGCTGTCTGGTACGGTGTTCTACAATCTGGGCTCGTCTGATCATTTCCTCGTTAGATTCAGATTCATCAGTGTGGGCAGGAACACAGCATTGGTGAGGTTGCCTGCCCCCCTCCTTCACATCAGGAGGCATATAAATTAATTAGTTCCACAGTGGTGCTGCTAAATTTTATCACTTGGCTAATGTACTCTCTGTCAGTTCTGCCATTGAAAGGTATATTTATTTCTCTATAATTAATAAGTGGTTTTAGCATCAGTGGCTAATCCTTGCTGCAATCAAGTAGCACACTGGCAATTGTAAAATGATTTTCTGATTCTGGACTACATTTTACCAGCTAGAATTTTTCTGCAGATAAGCATTTTTATCCCTGAAACCTCCATCTTTTTTATTTAAGTATCATAATAAATTAATTTTAATTGAATGTGTTATAATCCCTTCCTACTGTTACTCATTTGGACACTTGAGTTACCCCAGATTTGGTCAATAAGAGCAATCACGAAGCTAATGTGCTATAATTCTTCATCTGTATGACAAAGCTCATCTTTAGAGGCACGGAGAGCCAAGAGAAGGCCCTGGGCTTGCAATGCTGAGGCCTGGGATGCCCCTACCACTTGCCCACAGTGGGTGTCTTGTATTTCTTAAACAATAAATAAATGCATGAACAAAGTATCAAATCGCTCCTTTTTTATTCTTTGAATACAGCTTACAAATTTATCTACTTCTTCTATTTATTTAATTATAATAAGAAGATGTAACATGAGATGTACGTCCTTAATAAATTTTTTGAGCGTACAGTACATTGTTGCTGCCTTTAAGTATCAAGTCACATTTGATACACCTCCTGTGGGATTTATATCTCAAGATCCATAATTCTCTGTATGTTTCATATCTTTTCTCATACTTATAATTTCCTTAAGACTAAGGACCAGGTTCTAACACTGAAGTTGAGAACCTTTTCATGTTGGAAGCCCATATTAATTTACCAGTAATCAAACAAGATCCCACTCAAGAAACTTCAATTAGTGTATTTTAAAAGGTGCATTATTTTGTAAAAATCTAGCTGGTATGTACTTAATAATTTCAAAACATGAAAACCACTTGTTAATTTTAAAGTTAATTAACCTCTTTGTGACTTTGTTGTGTCTCCTTTCTGTGGAAAGCATGTGGATATTTGCTTGTAGCATGGAGGTCCACAGTTTCAGCTGATCCTCTAGGCGGATATTGGTCATTTGTGACCTTCAGGGTGTCTTGATTTGGGTTAGGTAGGAGAAGGTAGTTAAAAAGCAAGAAATCACTTTTCGGGCACATTGCCAAAGGTGTGGGTATTCCACTGCATTTTTCCATATTTTAATAGGCTCTTTCTTAGTATCAAACAATGACTTTAAAATACTACTTGCTGAAAGCTCAATCAATTCCATTTGTAAATCTTTAGGGGACTTAGCAATATCGACTGGGTAAGGCTGAAAGGCTAATTTGAGTGTGCTGTCATGATTCTCAAAGTCTGTGAACTTTTCATTGTATTCTCCAATTAATAGGTTTATAATAGTTGTGTATTCTTCAAATGATTTATATATATCATCCTGCTCATCAAGGACCTCTGTTAACTGAAGAAAATGTTCATCCAAAATTTCCTTCTGAGGAAGAGGGGTTTTGAAAAAGGATAGCTTTTTCCAAAATGCTTGGATTTTTTGACACATATCACATAAACTTAGTGTTACCTTGCAGAGAAATAGTCAAGTTGACTTGATTTGACTTTCTATCACACAGAAATGCTGCATTTTTTTTTTTTTTTGAGACAGAGTCTCACAATGTCATACTGGGTGGAGTGCCATGGCGTCATAGCTCACAGCAACCTCCAACTCCTGGGCTTAAGCAATTTTCTTGCCTCAGCCTCCCAAATAGCTGGGACTACAGGCATCTGCCACAACGCCCAGCTATTTTTAAGTTGTATTTGTCATTGTTATTTGGCAGGCCCAGGCTGGATTCAAGCCCGCCAGCTCTGGTATATGTGGAAGACACCCTAGCCACTTGAGCTACAGGCGCTGAGTCAGAAATGCTGCATTCTTACAGAAAAGAATTTTTTTTTTTTTGAGACAGAGCCTCAAGCTATCCCCCTGGGTAGAGTGCCATGGCATCACAGCTCACAGCAACTTCCCAACTCCTGGACTCAAGCAAGTCTCCTGCCTCTGCCTCCCAAGTAGCTGGGACCACAGGCACCCACCACAACAACCAGCTCTTTTTTGGTTGCAGCTGTCATTGTTGTTTTGGTGGGCCTGGGCAGGATTCACACCCACCACCTTAGGTGTATGTGGCTGGCGCCTTAGCCACTTGAGCCACAGGCGCCAAGCCACAGAAATCTTTCAATAATTAGCTTTGCTTGTTCTGTTCATCATAGAATGTAGTTATCTGTTTTCACAATAATAAAATTTTGGCTAACACCTGTCCCTGTGATACCCAATGCACTTTAGAATAATATGGCAAATCCATAATGAATACCTCAACAATCAACTTTAGCATGTTAGGAACTAAGGATGCTGTGCGGCCTTTTCACAAATATAGTTAACAATACTTACAACTTGTTGCAAAGTGTCACTTAAAATGACATTAGCACACAGATTTTGCTGATGCAAGATACAATGAAAAGAAATGAGAGCATCTGGATCTGGTGATACTTGTTTTATCTGTGCAATAAACCCTTCATGTTTTCCTGTCATGGAAGGTGCACCTTGTGCACACATGCTCACTAAATTTACCAAATTCAGCCCAGCTTCACAACATTTATCTCGAAAGTTATTGAAGACATCTATTCTCCATACTCTGTTTGCAAGAGTGCCCAAAGCTACTAACTCTTGCTAGAAAAGAAAATCTTCTGTTGTGACCTGAATGCAACATGTATAAAACCTGCACTGAATCAGTAGTATCAGTTGATTCATCCAAAGTAATTACATAATATGTATTTTTCTCTTGAAGTATTGCATGAAGTTGTTTTGTTAAGTTGAAGGCTAATTCATGCTGCTGATAAGTTACAGTTCTCATTGAAAGTGGCAGTTGTTTATACTTGGAAATATTGTGGCGGTCTATGCATCCTCCAACTTCAACCACGCATTCTTCCACAATTTCTACATCACTGAATAACTCCCCTGTTTTCCCAAGTTTATAAGCTACTTTATAAGTTGTTTTAGAGTTATTATTTCCTGGTCTTATTACTGCTTGAACAAACTGTCTTTGCTTTTGTTTTTCATCTTTTAATGTCTACGACACAATCTTTCATACATCTCCTTCTAATTTAAAATATATGTGGGCCCTATGAGTATCAGTGCTGATGAGCATTCGATTTCTTTAATGCTGATACTACAGTATCACAAAGCAAGAAAATTATCTATAGCAGAAACAAGATAATATTGCAGTTCCCGTTCCTCATTTAAAAATCTGTTTTCTGGCTCGGCGCCGGTGGCTCCATTGGCTAAGGCACCAGCCACGTACACCTAAGGTGGCAGGTTCGAATCCCCAGCCCGGCCCCGCCAAACAACAATGATGGCTGCAACCAAAAAATGGCTGGGCGTTGTGGCAGGTGCCTGTGGTCCCAGCTACTTGGGAGGCTGAGGCAGGAGACTCGCTTGAGCTCAGGAGTTGGAGGTTGCTATGAGCTGTGATGCCATGGCACTCTACCCAGGGGATAGCTTGAGGCTCCGTCTCAAAAAAAAAAAAAAAAAATCTGTTTTCTTCCTTGAATGTTCTCTTGCTCTTCTTTGACATGATGGGCTTTAATCCAAGCACACAGAATTTAAAAAATACTATTGCTGTGCAACTA
>CAUYQV010130185.1:0-12651 GCA_963574575.1 Galagoides demidoff
GAGTCTCCTGCCTCCGCCTACCAAGTAGCTGGGACCACGGGTGCCCACCACAACGCCCGGCCATTTTTTGGTTGCAGCCATCATTGTTGTTTGGCGGGCCCGGGCTGGGGATTCGAACCTGCCACCTTAGGTGTACGTGGCAGGCGCCTCAGCTGATTGAGCCACAGGCGCCGAGCCCTCTCAGATCTTTTCTTAGCTTTAGCAAGTATCATATCAATTGTTGTAAATAGGTCACTTTTGATAAATGTGCTCATGGAGAACAATCATTCACCTGTTCCACAGGCCACTCAGTCCCCAATTTCCAGCTACACACTAATGTTTTTATACTAAAGTCATAGAGTGCTATCCTCCAGATGCAGAGATGACAGCAAAGACTAAAGACTTATCTGTAAAATACATATGTTTAAAAACAAGCATTGCCCCCACATTCCCCCTATAGAAGATGATCTTAAAAAGGGGGGAGGAGGTTACAGTATATAACATTTCTCAAACATGTTTCACGGTCTACACTGGCGTATTAAAGGTCCTGAAAAGACCTACAGCAAAAAACAAACATTTTAACAAGCATTTCCCAAATACAGGTGATAACATAACTCCTTTCTCATAACACATCTGTGGTACACATTTTGGAAACATTTCAATAACTAATCATATCTGTTAAAGCTTTCAACAATTACTGATGGAAAAAACTATACAGTCATCACTCAGCTTTTCATAGGTGGATCATTTCAGTTATAAAATTTGCTAGTTTGGGCTTGGCGCCTGTAGCTCAGTAGTTAGGGTGCCAGCCACATGCACCGGGGCTGACAGATTCAAACCCAGCCTGGGGCCTGCTAAACAACAATGACAATAGTAACAACAACAACAAAAAACTATAACAAAAAAAATAGCCGGGCATTGTGGCAGGCGCCTGTAGTCCCAGCTACTTGGGAAGCTGAGGCAAGAGAATCGTTAAGCCCAGGAGTTTGAGGCTGCTGTGAGCTGTGATGCCATGGCACTCTACCAAGGGTGACTTAGTGAGACTCTATTGCTAGTTTGTTGTGGAACACAACCCACAACAAACTAGCAAATTTTATTTATTTATTTTTTTGAGACTCTGTCAGAGTCCTATCCTTTCCTTTTTTGATAGAGTCTCAAAACAAAAATAAATAAATAAAATTTGCTAGTTTGTTGTGGGTTCTGTCCCCTTAAAAGACACTTTGAAGTACTAATGCTCAGTACTCATGTATATGACCCTATTTGGAAATAGATGTAATCAAAGTAAGATGAGGTCATACTGGATTAGGGTGGTCCTAAATCCAATGAGTAATGTTTTTATAGGAAGGCCATGTGAGGACACAGACGAGGAGAATACAGAGAATGCCAAGTGTAAAGGTGTAGAGATGCATCTATAATCCAAGACATGCCAAAGCCATCAGCAACTCCAGAAGCTGGGAGAGAGTTATGGAACAGTTTTCTTCCTTTGAGTCTCCAAAAGAAACCAACCCTACTAAGACCTTCATTTTGGATTTCTGGCCTCCAGGACTGTGAGAGAAGAAATTTATTTTGTTTTAAGCCACCCAGTTTGAGGTACTTTACCACAGCAGCCCTAAGTAACTAATATATGGTTCTTCATCATCAGAGATTTCAAACCAAACCTAAAAGACACCACTTCACATTTTCAGGCAAAGACGGCAGATCAAACACACACATTTATTTCACTTCCTCCTAAAACCTCAAAAAACAAAGGAAAAGGGGGCCAGGGGCGGTGGCTCTTGCCTATAAGCCCAGCACTTGGGAGGCCAAGGTGGGTAGACTGCCTGAGCTCATAGGTTCCAGACTAGCCTGAGCCAGAGCAAGATCTCATCTCTAAAAAAAAAAATAGCCCAGCGTTGTGGTGGGCACCTATACTCCCAGCTACTCCAGAGGCTGAGGCAAGAAAATCGCTTAAGCCCAAGGGTTTGAGTTTGAGGTTGCTGTGAGCTATGATGCCATATCACTCTACCGAAGGTGACAAAGTGAGACTCCATCTTAAAAAAAAAAAAAACTGAAAAGAACTTTTTTTTTTTTTTTTACACAGAGTCTCATTTTGTCATCCTTGGTAGTGTGCTGTGGTATCATAGCTCACAGCAACCTCAAACTCAGACTCTTGGGCTCAAGCTATTCACTTCCCTCAGCCTCCAGAGTAGCTGGGACTACAGGTGCCCGCCACAACACTGGGCTATTTTTTTTTTTTTAGAGATGAGGTCTCATGCTTGTTCAAGCTGGTCTCAAACTCATGAGCTCAAGCAGTCTACCCACCTCAGCCTCCCAGAGTGCTAGGATTACAGGCATGAGCCACTACACCCAGCTTGACTTTAGAATTTTCAATAGCAACACCTAAAGTTTGAAGATAATATTGCAATATTGTCAAAAGTCTGAAGAAAAATGAATTACAACCTAGAATCCTAATTCAGCCAAACTATCAATCAAGTATGAATGTAGATATTTTCAGAGATGCAAAGTCTCAAGAAATCTACCTCCCAAATACTCTCTGAAGAAGCTACCAGAAGGGTGGCGCCTATGGCTCAGTGGGTAGGGCAGAGGGTGGAGGGTTCAAACCCAGCCCTGGTCAGACTGTAACAAAAAAATAGCTTAGTGTTCTGGAGGGCGCCTGTAGTCCCAGCTTCTCAGGAGGCTGAGGCAAGAGAATCGCCTAAGCCAGGAGTTGGAGGTTGCTGTGAGCTGTGACGCCACGGCACTCTACCAAGGGTGATAAAATAAGATTTTGTCTCTAAAAAAAAGAAAAAAGAACTACCGGAACCTGAGATCCATCAAAACAAGGAATAAGCCAGGAAACACAAAATTTAGCACATGAGAAAAACTAAATAAATGTTCTGAAAAACAACAAAGGAAGGATCACAAAATGAGAGCAATATACCAAATACTGAGGGTGCCAGGTCAAGAGTAAAGCAGGTCAGAAAACTCTAAGACAGAGCATTTCAGGAGGATGAAATGATATAATATCTGAGGTGTTGGAATATATTAAGTAAATTTAGACAAATGCTGAAAGTTTGGGTGTTGACTAGATGATAAAAACATAGAAAATAAATTAAAACAATTATTAACAGAAGGGAAAATGTAACAAAAAAGTAACCATAGTTTTCTATATGGCTAAACTATGAACAGAATTTTATGGTCATAAGTAAATTTTTACAGTAAATATTGATTTACATTTTTGGTGTGAAAATTATAACTATAATAGAAGAAAGACATGATAGAGTTGAAGATATGAAAGAGAGCTATCAACTTCCATGGTAGGAAGTCAATAAATAGTACCTAAAAAAAGTTAAGTCAAGATACAACAACACAGGCTGGGCGTGGTGGCTCACTCCTATAACCCTAGCACTCTAGGAGGCCAAGGCAGGCTGAGTGCTTGAGCTCAGGAATTCCAGACCAGCCTAAGCGAAAGTGAGACTCTCTCTATAGAAAAAATAGCCAGGTTAGGTGGCGCTTCCCAGCTACTGGGTCAGGCTGAGGCAAGAGGATTGCTTGACCCCAAGAGTTTGAGGTTGCTGTGAGCTATGATGATGCCACAGAACTCTACCCAGGGTGATAGAGTGACAGTCAAAAGAAAAATTATAAATATAATTACATAAAGCTGAGAGACAATAAAGAGAAATGAAATACTTCTAAGCTAGATGGACTAAGGAAGTCCATTAGGCTCAAAATGCAGAATTGGTTTTTTCCAAAGACTATTGTGGCTGAAGTCCTTTGCTTTGAGTGAAGTCAACCATGCTACTTGGGCTACAGTTTATTGGATTAGAAATTAATGCACAATCTATTACAATCATGTATATACCAAACATCATCGTAGTCATGTAGCTAAGCATTTTTGTGAGTGGTGGGAACTGTACCCAGAGTGGAGTTAATGGAATTAACAACCAACCAACCTGTCATACTTCTCTTGAGGATGTTTAACACTAAGTACACAAAGAGAACAAAACTCCAGCTCAGGTGAGTAAATGTCTTATAGACCTAAGATACTATCTACCTATTCTCCACTCAGTGTCCAAGTGACACCTTCAAAGGCTGATGGGACTTCACTCCAAAGTTTTCTTCAATGAACGTAGGTAGACATAGCCCATTGGACAATGGACACACATAGCCCCCTAAAAAGAAGCACTTAACACATTTGTTTCAGAGCCACTCAATGCATCAGCTGTTCCTCATTTTTGAATTGGCAAAAATGATGAAAGAGTAAAATCCAAGTGGAAGAGATACTTTCAAACTAACTGCTAAGTGAGAATTATCAAAGTGTACCCCACTCATTTTCTCTTCCGTTCCCCTAATTTTTGGGGGGGGGCTTTTTTTGGAACTGCTAAGGTCTGGACATGAAAGAAAAAATAGGGAAAGCATACTGTAATATAATTTTTCTATGAAAGAGAAGATTAAAACTAAGGGCAAAATAATATTGTTTCTAAGCAATTTTATTTTTATTTATTTTGAGACAGTCTCACTTTATCACCTTCAGTAGAGTGCTATGGCGTCACAGCTCACAGCAACCTCCAACTCCTGGGCTTAGGCGATTCTCTTGCCTCAGCCTCCTGAGTAGCTGGGACCATAGGTGCCCGCCACACGCCCAGCTATTTTTTGTTGCAGTTTGGCCAGGGGCTGGGTTTGAACCCTTCACCCGCAATATATGGGGCCAGTGCCCTACCCATTGAGCCACAGACGCTGCCCTATTTTTATTTATTTCTTTTTTGAGATAGAGTCTCACTTTGTCACCCTTGGTAGAGTGCCATGGCGTCACAGGTCACAGCAACCTCTAACTCTTGGGCTCAAGCAATTCTCTTATCTCAGCCTCCCAAGTAGCTGGGACTACAGGAGCCCGCTACAACACCCAGCTTTTTTTTTTATTGTTGTTACTGTTGTCATTGTTGTTTAGCAGGCCCTAGCCAGGTTCAAACCCACCAGCCTAGGTGCATGTGGCTGGCACCCTAACCACTGAGCTATGGGTGCCAAGTCTCTAAGCAATTTTCATCTAAGCCAGTAAAAATAAATAATCTGGGCTGAGTCAGGTGGCTCCATTCTGTAATCCTAGCACTCTGGGAGGCCAAGGCAGATGGATTATTGCTCAGGAGTTTGAAACCAGCCTGAGCAAGAGCAAGACCCCTTCTCTAAAAATAGCTGGATGTTATGGTGGGCACCTATAGTCCCAATTACTTGGGAGGCTGAGGCATAGGAGGATCACTTGAACCCAAGAGTTTGAGGTTGCTGTGAGCTACTGCACTGACACCACTGCACTCTACTCAGGGTGACAGAGTAAGACTCTGTTTCAAGAAAATAAAAAATAATCTCGTAAGAGTCATTCCACTCACCTTTCCTGTATAAAATATTTGTAAATCTAATTGATACCTGCAGCAACCCATAGGAAATAAACTGTAGAGTTCCATATTCTGGTATTGTGATTATACTGTTTTATATTAAAAAATAAAAGATTTTTTTAAATTTTACTTTTTCTTGTCTTGCAAAGTATAGTGACCTATTTCCATTAAATTTGAGTAAAGACTATTTTTGCTTGAAAAAAAAAAGAAATATTTGTAAATCTATCACCAGAGACTTACTACATAATCATTCTGCTTTAAACTATGGAACAATCCTGAAACAAGAATCTAATTGACATTTTTTAAAAAAATATGACACGAATCATGACAAAACAAAGCTATAAAATCAATAGTTTTTCTTCCTCTACTTACTAGTTGTTACACAGTGAAGAGCATTTGCCTTGTGCTTAGAATGTAACGCTTCTATGGAAATCACTAGCTGTCCTTCTAGCAACGCTCCCTTTGATACTCCTATTTCACACTTCCAGTGAATTATTAAGTATCTCAAAATCTGAAAAAGGTACAATTCAAAGAAAACACAATCTTCTTTAGAAGTCATGGTTATAATTCATGTGATACAATTAAATTAATAACTCTAATTTCCTCCCCAAAACTATATTCTTGCTTGTGAAAAGTCAGATTTACATTTTTTCATTGTGTCTAAACCACATAAATAGCTTCTGGGAGAGTGACATAAGAAAGGAGACAGTGGAATTCAACACAATGTCCAAGACAGGGCAATGAGACAACAAATTGTTTTATTCAGAGAATTAAGTTCATTTTGGAAATAATGAGGGAAAAATTAAGTAGGACTTCTTCTTTTTTTTCTCCTCAAATAAAAGCCAACAAGATGACCATGAATAAGAGTGACTTCTGGTTATGAATCATATTGATTTTTCATTAATTCAACATGGGCTTTTTGATTTGTTTTTTTCAAATTTAAAGAGGAGTCTTTTTATTGAAGAGCCAGCCAGACACTGCCTAAATCAACATTTTGAGGATCAGAATCCTATGTAAGAGTTCTAAGGGTAAATGCCTCAGTTTGTCTTTATTTTTTCCTACCACTTCAGGAAAGAAAATGCCTGGATTTGAACCACCGATGTGCCAAATTTAGCAGGTGACCTTGGGCAAGTTACTTAACCTTTCTCTACCACAAATTCCTCATCTACAAAAATGAGGATAAAATACATGGGCTACTGCTGAAAGTAAACAAGTATGTGCAAAATGCTTAACAGGGTGCAGGGCACAAAACAGATATTAGCTATTAGAAAACGCACACAATTCTTTCTTTTTTTTTTTTTTCCTTTTTGGAGACAGAGGCTCAAGCTGTCACCCTGGGTAGAGTGCTATGGCGTCACAGCTCACAGCAACCTCCAACTCCTGGGCTTAAGCGATTCTCTTGCCTCCGCCTCCCAAGTAGCTGGGACTACAGGCACCTACCACAGTGCCCGGCTATTTTTTGGTTGTAGTTGTCACTGTTATTTGGCAGGCCCAGGCTGGACTGGAACCCACCAGTTCTGGTGTTTGTGGCTGGCGCCTTAGCTGCTTGAGCTACAGGCGCCAAGCCCACACAATTCTTTCAAGCTGAACAGGACTCCAAGTTGTGTGGATAAAATATTCAATCTTGATGAAATAAACTTAAAGTGTATTTAATTCCATTATTAATAAACGTAAACTCCACTTCAACACTAACCACCTTCAACACCTACCACCCCTTTTTCTGAAGGCAGGGAAATCAGACTAAGAGAACTTGGAAGCTAAGACACTGATCTGTCCCAGAGCTTCATAAGGATGGTTTCCAGGAATGTGCAGTCTTAACACTTTCCTCCACACACCCTCTATTTCCTGTGCTCCCTCTGTCCAGATTTCCCTTAGTGTCTACCTCCGAAATGAGAGAGCACTTGCGAAAAGAACGCCAGCCCAAGAGTCAGGGCGCTGGGTTCGATCACCTGCAGTATCTAAACCTTCAACCTTCTCTGACGACAAAAAGGCAGGGTGCCCGGGATTCCGCTTTAGCCGCCCAGGCCCCGCCCGCGCGGGCGAAGCGTCCAATCCGGCGCTGGCCCGGCAGAGCCCGCCCCGGGGGGCGCCAGGTGCTAGGAGCCACGCTCCCCAGCAGGGAGGGTCTCAGTGCTCCCGCGCCGGCCGGGTCGGGCAGGGTCGGGAGCCGCACCCCGTCTCCAGCCGCCCTGGGACCCCGGAGTCTGCACCAACCTCCTCTAACCTGAGACCTGAGACGGGGCCCCGCCCCCCCTCGCCTGCCGTCCCGGCTCCCCGACTTGCCCTCGGGGCTGCCAGTTTCCGGGCAAGGGAGGCACTGGGATCAGCGCCGGCCCCCAGCGAGGCGGCATCTGGCTCGGCCCCTTGGTGTCCGCTGAGTTTGAGCAAACCCCGCGGCCTTCTGAGTCCGGGCGTCCTCAGCTGGGACGTGTGGGGGATGTTCCCCCGCCTGAGCAGCTGCTCCTCACGGACAACCCCGCGAGCGCGCCTGCCCAGCGCTCCTGTCTGTCGCGACAATCCGTGGGAGGCAGGCTGACGGTCACACCCTTCACAGCATTCCGAACCTTCCTCCTGCACCTGGGGCAACGCCAGACCCCTCTGCCCAAATTCGGCGGTCTCCTCACAAAGCCCGTCTCCTCACAAAGTGTCTTTCTCTGCTTCCTCTCCCTTCCCGCCATCACCTCGAAGACGGCCACTGCCGTCCCCTCCATTCCGCGCCGGGAGCAGCAGCGACACCCAGCCGAAAGCTGCCCTCCCGCAGCCCTCTCCTCCGCCCGGCGTCCGCCCACGCTCGCCCGAGCTCACCCTCGCCCCGCCGGCCCCCCGGCGCGCCTGCGCACTCGGCGCCGCCCCGCCCCCGGCTGCGAGCCGCGGAAGGTAGAGGGGAGGGGCGGGGAGGAGCGGGGAGGAGAAGTGAGAGCCTGCGGGCCGCCGAGGCTGGGGGCGGGCGGGAAAGAGGCCAGGCCCGCCCTCCTCTCCCGGAGACGTTCCCACAGCTCTGCGGGAATGCTGTCTGCAGCCCCTTTCAGAGAACCCGCCGACCTCACCGCTCTCTGCGCTCTCTAGGACCCTTTGCTCAGCTGGGAGAAGCTTCTGGTGCCTGGGCGGAAATCCCAAACTGGTTCTTGACCCCAAAACAGCCTAGCTTTCTTCGGGGGCGGGGGGGTGCCTTGAGTGCACTATGCCAACCTCTGGTTTCCAGATTTAGGCAAGCACGGCAGGTTAAAATTGAATTTATGATAAAGGAATTTTTTATAAATATACGTATATCTCATCAATATTTGGGACAAATGCTAAAAATAATTTGTTAATCTGCAATTCCAAACTAGACGTCCCCCGTCTTTCATCTGGCACCTCCAGTCAGTCCCAAGCATCTCCCAGCCTGCCCTCGCCCCAGGCAGGCGCTTCCCCCGACCGCCCGCGCTTAGGGCTGCAGCGGGTTTGGACTCGGGATTTCCAAGAGTGTCCCCAGCAGAAGGGAAGGAGGGTCTGAGCGGCCTGGCGAGGGGGGCTTAAGCCCGCAACTGCTGGCGCTCTGGCAGCCAAAATCAAACCATGATGAGATTCCTGCCTGGCAAGGAGTTGCAGAAGGAGAAGGGTGGGACGGGGTGTTGGCTGCTTTCCTCCAGGGAAAATTCTTCCACCGCAGCTCCAAGGAGGCAGAATTGGGTAGAACAGGCTGGGCCGCTGGCAGGGTACCTGCCCATTGCACAGCCTTGGTGCTCCTCCAAAGAACATGCCTATTGAGACCTGAATCAGCACTTTGCCCCTCCTCCGCACCTCAGTTGCTCACAGGTAGACTTATTGGAGAAAGGTAGTTTTAATTTCTGGAAAATTCACCGCACCACTAAATTTGATAAGAGAGCTGGCATTTGGGGCATTACTGGAATCTTCATGATTTCACTCTCTTCTCCACACCCACATCCCCTCCCCTCTCTCATCCCCTTCAGGAAAAGGAGCTAGTAACATTACTAAGTGACAGCTTATTGTCATATACTCCGTTTCCCACAGACCAAAACTTGAATAAGCCACAATTCTCAGTTCTCTATGCCCATCAATGTGTCCCCACCCTGTTTGGGATCTAGTAACATATGCTATTGAACTCTACATTATAAAAACTCAGGCTCGGTGCCTGTGGCTCAAGTGGCTAAGGCGCCAGCCACATACACCTAAGGTAGCAGGTTCGAATCCAGCCCAGGCCCACCAAAACAAAACAACAATGATGGCTGTAACCAAAAAATAGCCGGGCGTTGTGGCAGGCACCTGTGGTCCCAGCAACTTGGGAGGCTGAGGCAGGAGACTCACTTGAGCCCTGGAGTTGGAGGTTGCTGTGAGCTGTGATGTCATAGTACTCTACCCAGGGGGACAGCTTAAGGCTCTGTCTCAAAAAAAAAAGGTAGTAGGTTCGGCGCCCCATAGCACAGTGGTTACAGCACCAGCCACATACATCGAGGGTGGCCTGGGCCAGCTAAAACAACTGTGACAAAAAGATAGCTGGGCATTATGGTGGGCACCTGTAGTCCCAGCCACTTGGGAGGCTGAGGCAAGAGAATCACTTAAGCCCAAGAGATTGAGGTTGCTGTGAGCTATGATGGCACAGTACTCTACTGAGGGCGACATAGTGAGACTGTTTAAAAAAAAACAAACAAGAAAGACAAAAAGGTAGTGGGAAGGCACTGATAGATTTTAAGAAGACAAGATTTGTGTAAAGATTACCCAGCTATGGTATGGAGAATAGGTCATGGGGATAAAGGTAAGAGTGGTAGGGAAAAGGGTTAGTATGCTCCCACTGGTAAGAGATGGAGTAGAGCAGGAGGCAACATGGAGAGTAGATGTGGAGAGAGAAAATGATCAGAGCTTGGCAATAACTGGATGATGGACAACAAGAGGCAAGATGGTGTCAAGGTTATGACCTGGAGCAGAAACAGCCAGGTGCCTGGACATGCACTTACTGAGAATGGCCTTGGAGGAGTAAAAAACTTGAGAGAATGTCACTTTGGGACATGTTAAGTGTGAGATACCTGTAAGACATCCACATGGCTGTGTCAAGGAGGTAGATGTCCCAGTTTGGAACACAAAGAGGGAGACTAGGCTAGAGGATTAGAAATTTGGTACTTGGTGACATAGAGTTGGTACATAAAGATGTGAGACCAGGTGTGGTGCCTCACACCTGTAGTCCTAGCACTCTGGGAAGTCAAGGCAGGAGGATCACTGAAGCTCAGAAGTTCCAGACCAGCCTGTCTCTACAAAAACTAGAAAAATTAGCCATGTGTGGTGGTGTACACCTGTAATCCAAACTACTAAGGAGGCTGATACACAATTAATTGATCCCTGGAGTTTGAGGTTGCAGAAAGCTATGATGACAAACTTGCATCTACCTGGGGTAACAGCAAAACTGTCTCAAAAAAAAAAAAAAAAAGGCTCGGCACCTGTGGCTCAAGCGGCTAAGGCTCCAGCCACATACATCTGAGCTGGTGGGTTTGAATCCAGCCTGGGTCCGCCAAACAACAATGACGGCTGTAACCAAAAAATAGCTGGGCGTTGTGGCAGGCGCTAGTAATCCTAGCTACTTGGGAGGAGGCAGGAGACTCGCTTGAGCCGAGGAGTTGGAGGTTGCTGTGAGCTGTGATGCCATAGCACTCTACCCAAGGCAATAGCTTGAGGCTCTGTCTCAAAAAAAAAAAAAAAAGTGGGCGGCGCCTGTGGCTCAAAGGAGTAGGGCGCTGCCCCCATATGCCAGAGGTGGCGGGTTCAAATCTAGCCCTGGCCAAAAACTGCAAAAAAAAAAAAAGTGTGTCAGATGAGGTCTTGGGGACGGGTGGGAGAGCAAATACGCAGAGTGAGGAGAGAGGAGCAGCACCTTTAAGCCTGAGAAATTCCCATTAGAGGGCAGCAGAGAAAGGGGATAGAGAAGAAGCCTGGGCAGAAATGGCCAGAGAGGTAGAAAGAAACTAGGAGTGTGTGATGTCTCAGAAACCAAAGTTGGTGCTGTTGAAAGAGCAACTATAAGGTGAAAGCATAAGATATTACCCTTTTGGGGCCAGGCTTTGTGGCTCACACCTGTAATCCTAGCACTCTGGGAGGCCAAGACAGGTGGATTGCCTGAGCTCAGGAGTTTGAAACTACCCTGAGCAGAGTAAGACCCCATCTCTACTAAAAGAAAAATCAGCCCGGTGTTGTGGAGGATGCCTGTAGTCCCAGCTACTCAGGAGGCTGAGGCAAGAGAATCTCTTGCCCAAGAGTTTGAGGTTGCTATAAGCTGTGACACCATGGCACTCCACCTAGGACAACGAGTGAGACTCTGTCTCAAAAACAAACAAAACAAAACAAAAAACATCCATTCTTTGTAGATCAAAACCAGACAAAATTACCAAGCTCATATAGTTCAACCTAATTAGACCAAAACCTGAAAAGTAGCTGACGATCTGAGCCTAAGAAATTTTGACACACTCTGCGCTTGTGGCTTAAGTGGCTAAGGTGCCAGCCACATACACCTCAAGGTGGCGGGTTCAAATCCAGCCTGGGCCCGCCAAAAAACAATGATGGCTGCAACCAAAAAATAGCCGGGTGTTGTGGCAGGCACCTGTGGTCCCAGCTACTTTGGAGGCTTAGGCAGGAGACTCGCTTGAGCCCAGAAGTTGGAGGTTGCTGTGAGCTGTGATGCCATAGTACTCTACCCAGGGGGATAGCTTGAGGCTCTGTCTCAAAAAAAAAAAAAAAGAAAGAAAGAAATTTCGACAGAGAGGAACTGGAGCAGAACGCAAACTGGAGTAGGGAGAAATGGACAGAATAGAGAATAACAAGGGAGTAGAACTAACAGGACTTGGTAATTGATTGAATGCAGCGGGTGGAGGTGAAAGGGCACAATCAAGGGTAATACGAAAGTTTCAGATTTGGTAGCTGAATAGTGTCAGCTGATGGCACTCATCCAAACCACTGCAGGAGGTAAGGGAAGATGTGCACAGACCAGAGCGTATCATAGATTTGAGGTGCCTCAGAACCTTCTGAGTGGGATGATGAGCTGATGTTTGGACCTATGGTTCTGGAGATATTCATTTCCACCTTGTGTTCCTAATTCTCAAGTGTACACTTTTGAAAATCAAAAGCATGAGGCTTGGCGCCTGTGGCTCAAGTGGCTAAGGCACCAGCCACATACACCTAAGATAGTGGGTTCAAATCCAGCCCGGGCCTGCCAAATAACAATGACAGCTGCAACCAAAAAATAGCCGGGCGTTGTGGTGGGCACCTGTGGTCCCAGCTACTTGGGAGGCTGAGGCAGGAAACTCACTTGAGCCCAGGAGTTGGA
>CAUYQV010130191.1:0-32760 GCA_963574575.1 Galagoides demidoff
AGGAAAGATAAACCTTTCAATGTCTCCACCTGCCTGCCAGACTGGGTTTATGAATTCTCTCCGACCTGGTCCTACCTGCTCCTACCACACCCTTTGCAGCACCCTCTCCTCCCCTGGACTCTGCTGGTGTTCAGCTATTTCCAGCACACTCAAGTCTTATGGACAACATGCTGTCCCTTGTCCCTGGTCTGCCTGCTCCTTTCATACAAGGGACAAGATATTCCAATTCTTCAAGGCTCCATCACTGCCCTAGATGAGCTCCTGTGCTCTATGGGTAGAGACCAGCCCTGCATCTGCGCACCCATCAACACTAGCCTGGCTGTCCCAGGATGACGTGGATTCCTGACTCACCTGGGTCCCCATTTCCTAGCACAATGGGAAAATGGGGCCTAAACTGAGTTCATCTTCAAAACAGGGATAATTCCTATGATGTTTCTTCCTTTGCGTGGTTTTGAAAGCTCAAACCATAGTCTGTGAAAGAGCTTTAAAAATCAAAGGCTCAAGTACAAAGATTAACAGCTAGTAGAGGCAATTGTTTCACATGCTTAATGAAAAAAACTTTAAACAAAATGTGACTATTTTGTTCCCAGGAAATTGATTAATTTAAGCATCAGTGGATAATAACTCATTTTCTAAAACCTTGTGCCTGAATAACAGAGAATAAATTAGAGCTTTGTAACATACGACAAAAAAAACTTGAACTTTGTAGTGTAATTATTTAAAAATTTTTTTCTTCATAGAGCAACTCTTTTAAAATAAAATCTTACATGGAATTCCAAATACATGAAATAAAAAATTCCATGATGGTTGAAGCAAGGATGAGCCTTTCTCACAGAAGAGTCATGAAAAGGACAAAATGATTGCCCTGCCATGAAGTCAAGTCTTGGACAGGTATTCCTTAAGTTCTTTTCAACTAGATTGGCAGTTCTCTACCTGTGGGTCACGACCACATGAGCTATATTAAAGGGCTGTGACATTAGGAAGGTTGAGAACCACTGAACTTGATAAACAACTTTGTTTAGCGTACCAACAACCAACCTACATTACAACCTTTAATGTAAAATTATTAAAGTTAAGGAGAGCTGCTTTATATTTAGTTTGGCCTACCGTGGCCACATCGTATATGTGTAACAAGCACTCCCATGTGCGGCACTGAGGGGTCTGCTGGACACTGGCACTTAGTCTCAGGGGCTCCCCAACTATCAGAACCTGCTGTTGCTGAATTTGAGAAGAAATTTCAGAGCTTATTCTGTGACACTTACAACTTAAACTACTAAAGTTTTTAAAAGGCTGAGAGATAACTGTGAATTTTACATGCAGAAATGATACATTATTTATCATTTATGTACAAAATTGTGCTATGAAATGAAAGGTTTTACTTACAACTCATACAACTTCATGATTAATCAGAACATGACACAGACTAACTAAAACTTTTTGTTGTCTGAAGATAGTGGTAAATTACCTCCTCATCTTACACTAATTCAAATATATAATTAAATGAATTGATTTTGATGAAACATTTCTTAAAACAATAGTTTGCAAAAGGAAAAATTAAAATAATTTAAACACATTTTAGTAAATATGGAAATAGAGTTTATTTGTCAAGTGTAAATGTCAGCTTTATTTAGAATATTCAAGTACAAAAAATGAAAATGTATATACCTATGACTGTTAAGAAAATGTTAGAAAGCATTGTTCTCAAATGTTCTGAGAATACTAAGGCACTAAATGCAGATAGTCCTTGAAATATAAATTATCTAAATTTTAGTGTTCAGATGTTCGTAGTTATTTTCTTAAAAAATATTCTTAATAAAATGATTAGCCATATTAATCTTCCCTAAAAGATAAGAGTTTTAAACAAGCATGTAACACATCCTATGAAAATAGTGTGATATATCCAGGTACAAAGGTGCTTTATCAAAAGGGTTATATACTTGGATGTTTTTACTTTTAAACATATTTTGTTTCATCACAGCAATACCTCAGTCACAATAAGGCACACGGAAGCATGAAAAGTCATCATTAGACAATTTGACACAAAAGCTTCTGTATCAAATATTTTAAAATTCTACATAACTACTGCGAGGTTAGAGTTTTAGCACTAAAAGCATTCCTAAACATATTCCCAAAGCTTATTTTGTAAGAATTGCTTTGAATGTACAAAAAAAGATCCCCCTAGGAATATAAATGCAATCAGGTAGCCACAATATGAAAGAGTTCTGTATTTTTAACACTGAGATTTTACTCTTTGGTATAAGGCTCTGCAAAGTGACAATAACAGATCTAGATTCATTGCAAAATGGCAACTTAAAAATTTCTAACAACAGTGAATATGTAAGTACAGGTTGAGTACCTCTTATCCAAAATGCTCAGAAAAAGAAGTTTATTTCAGATTTCAGACTGTGGAATATTTGCATATATATATATATAAAAAATGAGACCCAAGTCTAAACATAGAATTCACTTATGTTTCACATATACCTTACATACATAGCTAGAAGGTAATTTTATAGAATGTTTTTAATAATTTGGTACATAAAATAAAGTTTGTGTATATCCACCAGAAAGCAAAGGTGTCAGGTGTAGAATTTTCTACTTGTGGTAGCACGTTTGTGTTTTTATAAGTTTTGTATTTAGAGCATTTCAGATTTCAGATTTTCAGATTAGGGATGTTCAACCTATAACATCCACTCTGGCTCATGTATTGACCTTAATTTAAAAGTATTTTTCCACAAATGCCAGTTTAACAGTGGCCATTTGGCAGATACAGAATAAGTGATAAAGCAAATAAAAACGGCAAGAAAATCAAAGCATACTTCTGAGTTTTTAATAACTTTTGCTTGTGATGACCTTCTGTGCTCTGGAACTTCGGTTTTACATGAAATTAGAGCTAGAAAGAAAGAAAAACCTTTTGATTAGTATAATAAAAAAATACACAAACTAGAAATGAGCAAATATAAAATACATCTAATGTATTATAGGATATCTACCTATTGACAAAGAAAAAAAAAGTCCAAAAACACCAAACCATATTTTCTTGAGGACGAATTCTTCTAGAAGAGCTCTCAAAAAACTATTAGCTTGGCCCTCATTTTGCAAATAATAGCATGGTTCTCAAGTGGAACAGGGTGATAATTTTCACAAGGTAAATCTAAGGTGTTTTTCTACATGGAAAAAAATTGGAAATCTAAAATTCTAGTAGCACTGGATTAAGATGAAAGGATAAGAAGGATAAAGATCCCTTAGGTTTATAATCCAAAGCATGTTGAAAACCAGTAATAAATTATATTTTTACTATGTAGTTTATCTTTTGAAATTCAATGCTTTAGTAAAACATAGCTATTATACTATCATATTTATTTTTAGACAAATAATTGCATGCCTACTATGTACCAGGCACTGGTCTAGGCTGTAGGGATGGATACATCAATGTACAAAATAAAGATCCCTGCCCTTGTACAGCTGACATTAAAAGAATTCATTCTTTTTTCCTCAAAGAAACTATAAAACATATAAGGCCAGTGAAATCCACCCAAATCTGTGGATTTGCTTCTCTACATTTAAAAAATAGAAAGTCACCATGAGCCAAGGTTATGTTTTCCTAAATATTCTAGAGTTGTTAATATTCTGAAAATGAAATGCTGAGTATGAAATCGATGTAGGGAGAAAATTAAGCCAGAAGAAAGGCTTCCCTGTGAGGGACACAGGAAGACATGGTATGGCTAACACACAGGTAGCCAGAGCAAACCAAGGAAAGGACCCACAGAGGCCCATTCTGAACAGAACAGGTCATGGTGAATTTCAGCAACAAATAGTTAAAACTGAGAAAGACATTTTAAGTGGGAGAGAAAAATGAGGAGCACAAAATACAGAGGAAATTATCAAAAAGGAAAAAAAAAACTTATTTTCTAAAACTTTGGTAACTGATTTTAACACATACCCCAACCTACAAGCCTTGAGATTACCATCCAGGACTATTCATGGCTGCCCCTTGCAATGTGGCCCTCTCTACCTTCCTCTGCATCTTTACGTCCACCATTGGTTTCACAAGTTGTGACATCAAAGCACAGGAGTTCCAATCGATAGCCTGGTCCCCTTATTAAAATAAAAATTCTCACAAAATCAATATCAATAGAATTTGTTTTTTAAAAAAGTGAGCCTAAGAATTAGGTTTTTTTTTTTTAAAATAAAATGCTATATTTTATGTCAGTGGTTCTCAACCTGTGGGTCGCAACCCCTTTGTAACAATGAAAATACACTGTGGCATTAGAAAGGTTGAGAATCACTGTTTATGTCTATGATTCCCCAACAAAGTGCACAGCCTCCATTGGAACAGGAATTTCAAAATAATTCACAGCAGGTCAGCAGTCATCAGCTGTGTACTAGGCCAGGGCTGAGCTACAAAGTAAGAACAGCCAATTTATTTCCCCAGCTAATTGACCCTTTTTACACTGCTGTGTATTTTCATTTTGTTCACTCATTCATTCACTGTGGCAAATATTTACTGAACCTGTAACCTGTGCAGGTGCTGCTTAGGGGCTAGGGAAGCTGCAGGGAACAGGGAACTGAGAGGGACAGGCCTCTGCTTTCCAGGAGGTGGCATTTAGGGGCAAGAGGCAGACCAGGAGAAAGAGAGCTGGGACAGCAGCGCAGGAAGATCCAACAGGGCCGGGAGGCAGACTGGGGCAGGGCTGGGGCCAGGTGGGCTGGGGGGCTGGAGACACTTACTTCTTGCGGTCCTTGTCTTTCCTCAGGTTGCTACAGGTTGGCAAAAAGGACTGGCTCTGGAATATCTCCGAGGTAGCTTTCCTTTTAGAGAAAGCAACTATTTCTTCATCCAAACATCTTCTCTTCTCTTCAAGTTTCATTCTCTCTTCTTGGTGAACTCTTTTAAGGTGCTCGAATTTGGCCTGCAGCTGGAAACACAAGTGCAATGCCGGCTCCTGACACAGTGTGGCAGCACACGCACAGTGACGCTCTGGGGCAGCCCGTCCTCCCCGGCCACACCATCTACAGTCCCCAAAGTTCAACCTTCAAATCAAAGGTTTACATGTAAAACTGCCTCGGTCGCTTTAATTTTAAATTTTTGAGTTCCCATGCAAAAAATGCTTGAACCCAACAAAATGAAAACCACAGCTTCATGAAAAAAACTGGTTTTAAAACATTTGACCCTTTTCTTGAGTTTTTGTTTTCTCTTTACATTTTCCCTACCAAAGCCTCTTACATAAAGTTTCTCAAATCTGTGGTCAATAAAAATAAGAGACACAAAGTACAGAAGGAAAGAATCAAATGGAAAAATAAAAACCTATTTTCCAAATAAAGATAATATGTACCAAACAATTATTAAAAACTGTACTGGTGTACCTCACTAGACAGCAAGGGTCAGCTGTCAATGTACATAAAAGTGCACTGTATTTTTCCACAGTCATTCAACTTATTAAAATCTAAAGAAATTCTAAATTCGGAGAAATCTTTATATAAAAACTCCCTGCAGTAGAATTTGCACTGTAATGGGAAAAACACCCTAAGTATCCAATAAAGATAAAGTCAAAAAATTAGTTTAAGCTAAATACATTCAATGCAGCTGTAGGAGACAGAATGTTCCACACAAAACATGCAGGTCTCCAGAGCTGCAGGCATTTAATAAGCAGCAGCAGAGGCAGAGAGCCTTGAGCCTTTCCTCCCTCTGCCTAGGCAAGACGTGCTTTACAGAGACAAAAGGGGTCCTGCCCCTTCCCTGCTCTCCCCATGCCTGCGAGGGTAAAGGTTAACCACTATTAACCACCAAAGACATCTTTAGACTCTTTGGGGCCTAGGATGGTACCAGAGGAATCTTCCCTTCACTAGCCATTATCGGCTAGTTATTAATATTTCCCTTCCTCTGTTACTACCCCTAGAGACTCAAAAATCTTTTTCCTTTGTCTTGTCACTGCTCTAAAAATTGTACTGCTCTTTGTCACAGTTGCTATATAAGCTGGAATTCAAAGTCACCTCTTGAGAAACACTCTCTGTGCCTCCCATATATGTGTGAAATGTTAATAAATGTACATATTAATAAACTTCTGTTTAATCTAAGAACACGTTAAACACAGCGCTCATTCCAACTAAGAATCTCTGGGAGTTGTTCTTGCCCTACACAGCCATTAAAATAAGTTTTGCAAAAGTTTGTAGCATTATATCATGAGATTCCTTTTGTTAAGTGGCAAAAACAGAAGTAAAACAAATATCTAAAGGACACAATTCAGTAAAATTTCATTTCCGTGAGACTGAAAATCATCTTGGTAAACCATAGGAGGGGAACAACGTCATCTTGGACGTCCACCTGGAGGCAGGCAGGCCTGTGTTTGACTTTATTTTGTTCCCCAATTTAAAGAATGTCCTCTACGGATCATAGAAGGCATATTTTTCAAACCTTGGAAAACAAAAGATTAAAAAAGGAAAGCTTTAAGAAAATCAAGATAGAAAAGGAAGAAAAATATTCTTACCATGATTGATGCCTGGCATTGAATAAGCATTCAGTAAATATGTTATTGTTGTTAGTACAAAAAAGAAGGACCTCTCCAACAGTTGCTGGTGATAGCTAAGACCTTGCCAGCACAGCCACAGCCATTACCAAAGCCCCCCCCACACATGCCAGAGGTTCTGTGTGAGCAGCACCACCACCCCCAGGGTCCCTTTGGAGCTATGTGGAAAGTCAGAAAAACAGCCTCCAAGATGGAGTCTGAGAAGCTGAGCTGAAGCAGTACATCTTAGTCTGCTCGGCCTTCACCACACACTGTCCATGATTATCTGTTAAGATTTCACGATTTGGAAGGGTGTTTAGATAGATAGTTGAGAAAAGACTTCATTAAAAATCAGAGGTTCAGGGTAGAAACTAAACTCCAGTTTAATACACTTTTATAAAAACATGTTCCAAATATGTAGTAAGTTGTCCTCTGAGCCAATGAGTCTCTGATAGGATTAGTACTCAAAAGGAGAGAAGGTTGAAATAGATGATTAAGTAAGGCCTTTCTAACCTACAATGCTTTTATTACAGGTGCCATTTCAGAGAGGCATTTCAGTTCCTTAGCATTTGCATAGTTAACTGGCTTCTGCTTTTAAAAAGCTGTGTGTGTACATATGTTTTAAAGGATGGGCCTCCCTTAGATGTCATTCAAATCAGTGACACTAACAAAAAAGGAGAGGGAGAGACAGAGAGAGCACCCCTAAAGAGTGGCAGAGGAAAGGCGGGGTGTGAGGCCTGGAAGGGAGCATAAGGGGGCAGAGATATGCAGACTGAAGTATCTTTAAAGAATACATTATTCAGGACATGGACTAAAAGTTCCAGGATTAGCTCAAAGAGGGAGCAGCGCCTATGGCTCAAAGGAGTCAGGCGCCAGCCCCATATGCTGGAGGTGGTGGGTTCAAACCCAGCCCAGGCCAAAAACTGAAAAAAAAAGAAAAAAGAAAAGAAAAGTTCAAAGAAGAAAACATTTAAAAGGGAGGGATGGGGAAAACGATATGAATGTGACTATTATTCTCATGATAGAGTTTGCAGCTAGTGATAGCAATCATCTATTCCATTCATTCTTGGCTCCATTATTCGCTACAACAGGCAGTTAATTCAAACATGTTTTCAAATATTCAAAAAATTAAAAATAAGAGATCTTCTGAGTTGTTGATAATTAGTCACCAATTCTCTTAGTTTAAGTTGCCAAAATGGTACGGTAGTCTCTCCTTACCCACAGGGAATGCATTCCAAGACTCCCAATGGATCCCTAAATTCTCAGACGGTACCAAACCTATACATACTATTTTTTTTCTAAATATACATATCTATGATAAAATTTAATTTATAAATCAGGTATAGTAAGAAATAAAAAAAACTAATAATAAGATAAAACAATTATAACAATATACTGAAGTGCATTAATGTACATAGTTACCATTCAATTAAAAAAAAAACAATATACTGCATAAGAGTTATGTGAATGTGGTCTCTCTCTCTCTCTCTCTCAAAATATTTTATCATCATATTTCAGACCATGGTTGACCATGCGTAACTGAAACCTCAGAAGGTGAAACTAAGCATGAGACAGAACCACTATACAGTGGCTGTATCATCTGTAAACACACCTTCTGAGAACAGCGTGTATTTCATTATTCAACGGACCTTTTAGAAGTATCTGTTTTTAGAAATTAGAAATGAATGCTAGACAAAACATTTCTTTCTTATTGAGCTAGGCGCTCTGTGCTCACTGTGGTCCCTTTTTGCCTTGCCTGCCTAGAAGTCAGAGCCCAGCCTATGTGTTCACTTAAAAGTTCCCTCAACCCAAGGCTCTCAGTTGCTCATCTGTGCAAGCCCCTTCTTACCCCATTTATTATAAAGCTCCTGGTCTCCTCGCGTTTGTAGCAGCAAAGTAGCTGCACATTTTATTGTAAATCACCCAAAATGATTAGTTTAGAACTAAGAGGGGTATAAATGTTAAATGAAAAAATTATACCAAGAAACAGATTGACATATAAAATTGGGAAATAGTAATACCTTGATGATGGTCATATATAATTGGAGGGATAAACTCTTGTAGTGGGGAAGGCTTATGGCATAGGAGAAATCTATGTCATAGACACTATGTAACATGCCTCGTTAGTTCATCTCGAATTATCTCAATGAAGGTGGACAGAACATAACATGTAGGCAATATTTGGAGACCTCATTCATTCTCTGTGTCTCTCCAGTCATCTAACTGCACAGTGTTTCATTAAGGTAACAAAGTACAAAAATCCAGATTTATACAAAAGACAAATTAAGGGGTATTTGTTTCATAATAATATTGAGAAAGATAATTTAAATAACAAAGTCCTCTAGTACAGAATTAAATAATGTTTTGGGTAGTATCCTTTTATTAGTGACTGCCAATACCTTATGGTTATAAATAACTTCAAAATGGCAGCAGCCAAGTGACATTTTAAAAGGTGACTAACTGCTCCAATTTACCTGGAAAAGGTCTGGTTTATACCTACCTGTTGTTTCAGTATAATTACAAATGAGCCTCCGCTCCCCCTACAACCATCCTAATCAACATCACAAATTAGTCTCCTCAGTCCAGCAATGCTCAGGGACTGGATGGATGCCCTTCACCAAGCCGACTGACTGGCTCTGAGCAGGACCACAGCTTCATAGAATGAAACTACTGGTCATGACGTGCCCTATAATATTAGCTCACCAGGTCCCTGAAATCGCCTGTCTCTAAAGCTACATACTTAAAAGTTTAGAACGCTTGTGACTTTGGTGGTTGGTGCCATGGCTTTAAATTAATTTCATCATTTAATACATACTCTTAACAAAAAAAGCACTTGAACCATAAAAATAAACAAAATCTATAAACCATCCACAGTCAAATATATTTATCTTTTTCTCCCAACCATTTTGCCTCTCTGAATTCTCCTTTTAAATAACACACATTTAAGTAAAATATTCTTATGTGGGATTTTAAAAATAAAAAATTAACTTTTTTAAAAGTTACAACTTAAAAGTAAACAACTTTTATTCTCTTTCTTCTCATTGATAAACCTAAGACTCATGACACATGAGAGAGAAACTTCTAAAAAAGAGTTCTGCTGTACTATGGCCTTAAATATGAATCTAACAATTAAAAGAAAAATCATCATTCTTCTTTCATACTCATCACAACTTCTTCCATAACATTTATATTTAAAAATAACTCCAAATTAGAAACTATTCTTGAATAAAAAAGAAGAAACTAAGGCCAAGGCTCATGCCTATATTCCTAGCACACTAGGAAACCAAGGTAGCTGAATTGCTTGAACTCAGGAGTTGGACACCAGCCTGAGCAAGAGCAAAACCCTGTCTCTACTAAAAATAGAAAAACTAGCCTGGCATTGTGGCAGGTGCCTGTAGTTCCAGCTACAGGGGAGGCTGAGGCAGGAGGACTGCTTGAGCCCAAGAGTCTGAGGTTGCTGTGAGCTATGATACCACAGCACTCTACCCAGGGTAACAGAGTGAGACTTTACTTAAAAGGAAAGAAACAAAGAAATATATAGAATAGGTAAATTCATAGAGACAACAAATAGATTACAGCTAACTAGGGGCTGAAGAAAGTAAGACATGTGGAGTTGGCGCCAGCCACGTACACCTAAGGTGGCGGGTTCAAATCCCCAGCCCAGGCCCACCAAACAACAATGATGGCTGCAACCAAAAAAAATGGCCGGGCGTTGTGGCGGGCGCCTGTGGTCGGAGGCAGGAGACTCGCTTGAGCTCAGGAGTTGGAAGTTGCTATGAGCTGTGATGCCATGGCACTCTACCCAGGGGGATAGCTTGAGGCTCCGTCTCAAAAAAAAAAAAAAAAAAGAAATGTGGAGTTATTAATGGCTGCAGTTTCTCTCCGAAATGATTAAAATGGCTTGGAAATAGATAGTGGTGATGGTTGTACAACATTGTGAATGTGAGTAATGCCTCTGAAGAGTTATCTTTAAAATTGGTTCAAATGACAAATTTTATGTACATTTTGTCATAATACAGGTATTTTAAAAACTAAAGAAAAGAAGAAACTAAATAAGCACAACATCCAAATGCAAGATGTGATCTATGATCAAATCCTAGTTCAAAACAAAACAGAAAAATCACCAAACAAAAAAGAAACAGTGAAGGACAAAACCATCTTGGGGCAACTGGAAAAATACAAATACAAACTAGAGATGGGGTAAGATTATGGCATTCCTATTAATTTTCTCAGGTGTGGGGAAGGACACAAGACCCTGTATTTTCAACTTTTCTGCTGTTTGAACTTTTTTTTTTTTTGAGACAGAGCCTCAAGATGTCTCCCTGGGTAGAGTGCTGTGGCATTACAGCTCACAGCAACAGCAACCTCCAACTCCTGGGCTCAAGTGATTCTCCTGCCTCCTCCTAAGTAGCTGGGACTACAGGTGCCCACCACAAAGCCCGGTTATTTTTTGGCATCATTGTTGTTTGGCAGGCCGGGCTGGATTTGAACCTGCCAGCTCAGGTGTATGTGACTGGCACCTTAGCTGCTTGAGCCACAGGCACCATGCCTGTTTGAACTTTTTTAACAAAATTCTTTCATCATAATTAAATTATAAATAAATTAGTAGATTACTACTTTTACAAAACCATTTCCTGTAGGGTTCATTTAAATAGCCAGTACAAGTATACTTTAAATAATAAATTTGCAAAATTAAATCACAGATGACTCTTTAGGAACTCTCATATTATCCAGTTTCTTTATATTAACAATTCTGTCTTCTGTTACCAATTCCCTTTTGCAGCAAAATGATCTTCATTGGAAATGTAGCTGTTTATTTCAAAGTTGCTATTGCAATTAGCGCTCAAAACTAAAACTGATGCTTGAAGAACTAGAACCAAACAAAACTATGGAAGTTCACTGGTGATACTTCCCTGTGCCAGGGCTATCCCAAGGTCCTGGAGTCCATCCAACCACATTCAGAAAGGCTGAGTTCAAATGCAAAGGAAAGTGCCTTTCCAGCTCTCAAGGCAAGCAACTGCCCTAAAAACTCTCAGAAAAGGCTTTATCAAGCCAAAGCAAAAACATTTATGGCTCACAGTGAAGATATTTAAAACATTTCTTGGTAACCTAGTCTAGTACAAGTCCTTGGTGAATCACTTCTAATGGAAGGTTTACTCCAAAGGACAAAATTGTAATTTGATTTCAGATGATATTTTTTAAGTCTGTATTCAAAGAAAACATGTTAGAATAACTACATTTTAATGACAAGTAGGCTACAAAAGCATCTCGACTAAATTCTTGGAATAAACCTCCCAAACTACTAAAATACCTAAAAAATAAATGGAAATCACATCAAACCAGCATACTTGCCTCTCTCTCTGCTTCTTTCAATATGGCTTCTTTCTCTTTAACCCGCTGCACAAACATCTGCTTCATTTCCTCTTCCTTCCTCTGACGTTCACCATGGAATTCATGTCTTTTGGCTTCGTAAGTTTCTTGAAGACTAAAATAGGTAATTATGTTATTCTTCTGTGAAAAAATGATTATAATAAACTTGCAAAAATATAGCAAGTCTTCACTTAACATCCTGGTAGTTTCCCGAAGACTGCAACTTTAAGTGAAGGGCTGAAACCAGTCTTCTCAGTCAGGCTTCCCAACTAGCCTTCCCATTAGGTAACTGATATAAACAAGAATTAAGTTCCTGTCTCATCTTAGAAACATCACCACACTTCCAAATAAAGACCCAAAACACTTCTAATATTAAACATTAAAATAAATGTGAGCTTTACCTACATTTCAGAAAGATTAATAAAGTAAGATAATTATTTACCCAACTTTCAGTGAATCAGTAAGGGATGGCAACTGCAGCAGTGAGTTAAATCGGCGAATATTTACAAAGGAAAAATTGTAAGAAGTACCTCCTACCACCGTGTTTCAAAAACAAACAATAACCAATAAAACTGGTTTGCTGAGTGTTTTTGTACGGCATCATTTATTGGTGTACATTTGTCGTTTTATTGTATACTTAATGAGTTTTTATTTTACAATAATGTATATTCATTCATTTTCCAACCTGCTTATTCTAGTGCAGGGTCAGGAGTGGCTGGAGCATATCCCAGCAGATCAGGGTACAGTGCTGGAACCAGGTCTGGGCCGGGGCCATCCCAGCATAGGATGCGCTCACACAAACCCACACTCACACAGACTGGGACAGTTTAGACACCCAGTTCACCGAGAGTGCACACCTTTGGGATATGGAAAGAACCTGGAATACTGGAAGAAAACACGGGGAGAACATGCCGACGACACAGACAGTAGCCCCAGCTGGGAATCAATTCCTTTTGTCGTCAACATTATAACAAAACAATGTTGAACAAGAACAACGTTATTCAAGGACCTGTTCCATGTCTCATGTTAGGCCTTATATACATTATGGGAACCCAAATATGAAGTCTTCTATAGCCTGAGATAAAACTCACAGTATTATAGCTAATACAGAATACTACAGTTTTGAAGTCTCTGTGGTAGCAACTCCTTCTCATTCACCTCAAAATTCTTTCTCTTTCAATCTTTGTTAACTAGAATCACCGTATCTACAAGTCTTAAGTCTTGAAGTCATCCTTGACTCTTCCCTTACCCTTATTTCAGTTGCCAGCCTGGGCAATACAGTGAGACTCTGTCTCCTAGAGAAAAAATTTACAAGGCTATTTCAAGAAAAGATACTTGCATTTCAAAAGGTGGTAAAGCAACTCTTAGACAACCTGGAGAGAATGGTTTATAGAGCTAGTATAGGCAGTCCCCAGGTTTGTTATAAGATACATTCTGTAGGTTTGTTCTTAAGTTGAATTTGTATGTTAAGTTGGAACAGGTACATTTACCTATTACTTGTAATAGCCTCTGTTTGTTAGTGCAGGTTGTGGGATGTTTGTAACTTATATTACATGAATCTGTCATGTAAAACTAACGCAGCCATTATTTATAAGATCATAAATATATTAAATGAAAATGAAAACATTTTTTTGCTATACTACTCTCTTCTGAGCATAAAAGTAGCTTGCTATCATGAATATTTAATGCCAAAATACTACTATAGTTGTAAATCTCACAAACAAAGTTGAAAACCAAAGAGGAAGAAAAAAATTCTCAGATGCTCATGTCATCAAGGAAAGTCCTTACGCCCCTTCACTTGAGACTTGTCTAACTGTACCTGTTCATGTACAGTTCTACAAAGCCTGGTGAATTTTTCCAAATGTACTGTGAACTTCATAAAGTTAACTGTTTATCTCTTAATAGCAGCAAGGACACAAAATTTTACTGTGTCAAACCCTTAAGCAACTCTAAAATACCACAGAAATTTTTCAAAGTTACAGGTCCCACACATCACTGGCAGTGATTTGTACCGAAGTGTTAAAGGTGATTATGGAAAAGAGATTAGTTATGCTAGTCTGAAATTATTAAATATCGGGATTTAAAAGTTTTATAACAGCATGTTTCAAATGGTTTAAATAATTAATACAAAAATGTTGCGATGAGTTAATGAAAACTGTAAGAGTATAATGCCACTTACTGAAGTGGACCTCTTGATAAGCACCTGATCAGTGCTGGTAGTTTAGGATACCAACTATGACTCAGCAGAACCATTCAGTCAGATGAAAATGGAAAAATAAACTGAAGGTCCAGGAAAGAAGAGGGCTGGGAAGTGTGGAGAAATAAATGTCACCCTGACAGATTCATGTAACTTTTTTTATTGCTATATGGATGTAAAGACAGGAAAAAGTGTTTGGGCTTTCTCTCCCATGACCTCGGCTATGGGACAAGATGAAGTTGTCTAGGCTTTCTTCCCATGGGAAAGCGCCATGTATTCCTAGGAAGCCATGACTGTGTACAGTGAGGTCATGCTTGTGTAACGTGTAACTGCTAATTGGCATGCTGCCACTTTTGTTCCCCTAGGTAGGAAGGTGCACCTTTCCCTTGCATGGCGGATCGTGGATCACAGATTGTGTGTGCAATTCAGCTTCCAGACTGCTAGGAATTAGGGCAGACCTCCCACGTAACTTAGCTCACCAGCCACCCATGATTTGAATAAAGCTTGTTATATCTGCCCTCTACACCGAGTTTCTCTCCTGCCTGGCCAAATTAGCACACTGGCATTACAACAGATATAAACTGAGAAACAGATTTTACACACCAACCAAATTATAGTGACTACTAAATTAAGTGTGTAACATTGCCCAGAAAACAGAATGTAACTTTGATAAACTATTAAAAATAAAAGCTTCCTAATATATCAGGTATATTGAACTACAGAACGCTTATCAAATCATTTATTCACGAGAAAGCAACAGAAGAGACATTTTGCCTCAACTTGACGCGAGAAGCTCAGGGTCAAGGAGCTTCTGCCCTACAGGAGAATAGGCAGAAGGGATGAGGCCTGCAAGCACAGACCCAGCTCCCCAACTCTAGCTTATCTTTTGTAAACAGCTTCCAGACAGCCACTGCTCCCCGCCAAACTGAACCCTAAACTAAAGAATCTCCCTTTCTCATTTCCACTTTTCATCTGGTCAGTGAGCAGGTGCTTCTCAAACTGAAGAAATGCTCCATAAGAGAATGTGATGGGCAACCGACGCTTCCAGAATGCCCACCAGCTATGTATCTCCTCTTGTTCTATTACCCTGCTTCCTCTTGGGAAGCTACCTCTTCCCCATGGAATGCAGTCTGGTGGGACAATTAGGTTCATGCCTGTTGCCAAACAAGAGATGGGCACATGACCTAAGTTGGGCCTATAGGACACCCCTTACCCAACCTATGAATTCTGAGCAGTGAATAAAGAAGGCTGGCAATGGTTTCAGTTCATTCAGTCCATTCCCAAAGCTGGAATGAAGCTGGTTTCTGCCCATTGTAAGCTTTTCCTTGCGCCTCTGTCCTTTTCAATTAAACACAGAGCGGCCTTCGTTGCTTTCAAGGAACTGTAAAGACTTGGTGCCTCTGTCCCTGGAAGCACAGCAGCAGCTCCCTCTTCACTGGCTTCTGAGACACCACACTGCTGGCTCCCCTCCTCCTCCTCCACCCCACCCTGCTCAATCTTTCTTCCCTGCTCCTCCAGCTGCCAAATGCTAGTGTGACTCCAGGCTACTACAGAGGCACCTTTCTTTCCAGATATGCTTCTCACCCAGGGGAGTCTCCACCCTACTCCTACTTTCAAGTAACCATTTAAATGCCTATGACTCTTGTTTCAGTTGGCCCAGCATTTCTCCTGGAGATACACATAAATTTAAGTGCTTAATTGATACTGTCACTTGAATGTGTCAGAGGAAACTCAGAGTCAACAGGTCCTGTACCAAGCTTCCCATCTCCATCGTGCCTAACCCTGCAGGCTAACTGGAAAGCTGGTCCTCCTTTAGCAACCCCCATCTTGATGCAGTGACCATCCACCTCGCCACAAAAGGAGACCAGAGGTCTCCTTCGAGTGTCCTGCCTTTTAACCTGCTTATATCCAACAACTGCTAAATTCTCCCAAATTCACCTTCTAAATGTCTCTCAAATATGTCCAGCCCTCTTTATTTTCATTGTTATCACTTTAGTCCAAGAAATACTCTCCTAACTGTTCTCTCTTAAGCCCCTGTGCACACCCCTTCATTTCCTTCTTCACATGGGAGCCAAGGGGGAAGTTTAAAATGCAAATAACTGCTTCTAAATGACTCTGCCTTCCCCTTAGGACAATGACACCAAATCCTCCCCAGAGGCCCCCTGCTCTCTCACTCTCAGGCCACTGTCCCAGCCCCAGGGAGCTCCAGCACTCTTCTCCTTCCAGTCCTACAGATGCCTGCACCCTTGTCTTCCTGGCCTATGCTTCTGTCTTGCTCTGTATCTCCCAGGTTATTGCACTTCTCAATAGTCACTGCCTCAAAGGAGTCTTCCCTAATTTTCCCACAGTGTACATGGTCTACTTCTCTAGCAGTGTACATGCCATAAGCTGTAGTTTACTGTTTAATTTGGGGGCTTCTCCTACAAGAATGTAAACTCCATCAGAGACAGTTAAACCCCTAGCACTTAGCCCAGAGACTTGCAAACAGGAAACATTTGCAACATACTTATGATTTTACCTAGTATTATGCACTGCTGACTCCCTCCTGACTCTCCCAGCCTTAACTTGTCCCTAAGCTACGACTGAGCACAGTGGCTCACGCCTGTAATCCTACCACTCCTGGCAGGCCCAGGCAGGTGGATTGCCTGAGCTCAGGAATTTGAGACCAGTCCGAGTGAGAGTGAGACCCCATATCTAAAAATAGCCAGGTGTTGTGGCAGGCACCTGTAGTCCAGCTACTTGGGAGGCTGAGGCAAGAGAATTGCTTAAGCCCAAGAGTTGAGATTGCTGTGAGCTGTGACTCCATGGCATTCTACTGAGAGTGACATAGTGATGTTGCAGGAAGACGAGGCCCAGCGGAGAGAAAGAGCACCCAAACACCATAGTTATAAGAGGAAGGGCTTTATTCATTGGCCAGGAGCTTACGGCATAGAAGATTTCCAAGTGGCTGTGCTCCCTGACTGGCTTGGTCTTTTCCTTTTTATTGACAGTCAAGAAGTTCCACCCCACAGGCACCCTTCCCATTGGCCAGTTTGAATCAAGCGGGAGATGCTACTCCAGCCCCTAAAGAACTACAGGATTTCACAGAACTTGGAAATTTCCAAGTTCCAGGGAGTTAAGCCTATAAATTCCCAAGAGCTGAGTCACCATAGAGAGGGCCCTGCAGGTGCATCCTCGTGGTCTCCCTGAGAAGACCTGTTTGCCCGGACCTCGCCCCTCTCTGGTATCCTCTCTCAGTGAGACTGTCTTAAAAAAAAAAAAAAAAAAACCAACTAAACAACTTTCCTCTAAGCTCCAAATATATCTAATAATAAGCTACCCAAACTGTTCATATAAATATTTAATAAGCAACTTAAATTTACTGTTTCCAAAACCTCTCAATTACCAAACCCACCCCTTCCCATCCTGCTCATATCGGTACCGATCACAAGCCATCCCATTTATCAGGTCAGAACAGTGACTCACGTGATCCTTGAGTTCTCTTTCCTTTATATCCCACATCCAACCAATCCAACCAATCCATCAGAGAGTCCTACTGACTCTAACCTCAAATACATACCCTAGACATGTTTCTCAGCCTCCGTAACACCACCCTTGTCCACGTCTACACCTTCTCAGACCTGCACCACTGAGGCAGCCTCCCAATGTGGTCTCACCAGCCCCACCCCTCCTCACAAGAGGCCAGAGCATCCTCCTCCCACCCCCACGCAGAACTCTATAAAAACAAGGTCTTGTCTGACTCTACAGTGTTGGCATCCTCGGTAACCAGCAGCATGCCCAGCAGAAGGAAGACGAATAAGAATCACTTCCTGAATGACTGACAATTTTACAATATAGATTTCCAGGCTCTATCTTTATAAATTCTGAACCCGCCTTTCTTAATATCTGCAGGTGGGGTGGCTGATACTGAATCCACCAGGCAACCCAGACCCCTCTCCTACAAGAGGCCTTTGGAGGCACCTCTCACCCAGGACTCTCGTCTCCTCCCTGCAGAGACCTCTGACTTACCCTGAGACTTGGAAGAAATGAGAAGTGAAACCTCCTATGGGCAACACCGGGGAAGTCAACTTGAGACGATTAATCTTCAGGGAAGATAATATAATGACAAAAAAAATCATCATTTAACCAGAATGACTGGCCCACAACCAGAGCACAATATGCCTGAATTTGGTGTGTATGTGTGGGAGGGTACATACAACTCATAATTTACTATGCTACCAAAACCTAAAACACTAATTATCCATAGATTAAAAAAGCTTAAAAATTTAACTTAATTTGGGGGCAGCGCCTGTGGCTCTGTGGGGAGGGTGCCTGCCCCATATACCGAGGGAAGCAGGTTCGAACCCGGCCCCAGCCAAACTGCAACAAAAAAATAGCTGGGAGTTGCGGTGGGTACCTGTAGTCCCAGCTAGTCAGGAGGCTGAAGCAAGAGAATTGCTTAAGCCCAGGAGTTGGAGGTTGCTGTTAGCTATGATGCCACAGCACTCTAGAGGGCAATAAAGTAGGACTGTCTCTAAAAAAAAAAGAATTCAACTTAATTTGTGAGTAAGTCTTCCAAAAGATCGTAGGAAATAGCAGCACTGATTTGACGTGCTTTCTCCTTTGTTTGTGTTTACTCTGCAGCAAGCGCTAACAGCCAGGGAAGATGTTGAAAGGAAACAATGCAATAGAAAAGGAATCCTCAGTCTCAGAGTTTAAAATAGCCTTTGCCTAAGGATCTTGTGCTTTTCTCCATTTCAAAAACTGTTCTGGAATGCCACGTCTGAAATGCCACGTCAAATCAGATTTACTGTAGTACAATAAGGAACAGTTTCAGGTACACATGTCTTTATAAAAAAAGAAGTCAGAGATCTAGCACCACACAAAATTACCAAGGAAATCTGTAATGACATTCAACACTCTTTATCATAGAGCAAGGTCTTCAGGTTCTACAGTTCTTGTAACGACACTATAACACTATGAGAAACAATCTAATCTCTGCCTCACAAGTACTCTCCATTCTTCCTTTATAAGTTTCACTCATTTCAAAACTCTCACAGGAAAAAAACCAACAGACCTTGTTTTAATTTATTTAATATGACTCCTGCTCCAACTATCTTTTCTTTCTTTTACAATTTCATCTATCTCATATAAATGCAAAATAAATCCAAACAATGACGTTTTTTCCTCCAGGCTCTCCCATCAACACGTACGGATACAGGGGACTTCTGCCATCTATTCTTTCTTCTACGTAACTCCTTCTGAGTCAGACAAGGGCTTAAAGTAAGGTGACCAGACATCCCGCTTTTGGCGGGACAGTTCTGATTTTTAACAATTTGTCCCATGTCCCGCAGCATGTTTAAAAAGTACTGATATTTGGAAAGAATGCACAACAAGCTAGGGTGGGACAACAGGAAGGGAATATATGGTTTTCGGCTGCTGAAAAGGTTAATGTAACTCCATTTGGGAATGAAGAGGTTAATGTAACTTCATTTGGAAATAAAAAGGTTAATGTAAACTCCCTACTCCCCTCCTGGGCAAGGTCACCCAGGTAGACGGCACCCTACTCCTTTGAGCCACAAGTGCCGCCCTATACATAAGTTTTTTTAATGTATTTGTAAATTGTACTTATGTTGAAATTTAAAAAATACATATTACAATACTATTTTTGTGTTCTTTGAAAATTTTTGTTGCTCCATATAGACCAAATTTTTAATTAAGAACCAACACCCCCTCCCCCACCACCCCATCAATGGTGTCCCTGTCACCTTAGCTTAAAGACCTTTTAAAAGCAAAAAGGTGTCAAGTGATGTGAGAAGCACAATGATTAGTCTTTAGCAAATGATTCTACTTCATGGTTTAGGGAGATTTCTGAAAAACATATTCCCCAGAATCCGGGATATACAAAGCCATGCAGTGCTAACGCCCCCTCTTCTCCCCCCACCAACCTCACCTGATAGGCTTGTCATCAGAGCCCATGTCTGTGAAGCCCATCTCCTCTAGTTTGCAGCGCCTGTAAAGTTCATAGTGGCGAGTGTGGGTCTGCTCACGCAGGTCCTCCATGTTTGTGCAAATGAGCATCTCCCGCAGCTTTACGAAGTCACAGTGGTTCTCATTTTCCACTAACCAGAAAAAAATAGGAGAAAAGCAACAATGGTTTTTATCTCCTGGCATACAATTAGTACTTATTGAAGGAACAAATAAATGAAAACACATGTGACTATAACAGTTAAATAACAAAATGATTATTTTACACAAGTAAGCAAGGAAGAAACTCTTGCATTATACACACTGAATTATGGGAAACATTAATTAAAAGACCAAGAGATTTGCTTTAAATGTAGTAGCCAATGGATAAACAGGAAACAACAGAGAAATGCAATTTATTATGTTAACTATATGCTCTTCCTATTTCATTAACACTTTGCTAGCAGTTTACAAACTATTCTCAGGACCTTTCACATAGTGCTAAAAAAAAAGTATGTAACATTACTTCACTGAAACTTCAAACTAGTAAATTCTGCAGACTCAAGGATACCACCTGTGCATACTATAATTATCAAATTCATTTTAATTACATTTATGATCCTATGTTAGGCACTATTCAATTTTAGCAAACACACTTTCGTGGTCCTCCTTCTATGCTTATGGTGACCAGAGAGCTATAAATAAATAGTCCTGAATGCAATTAGTCCTAAGTACAATTACTATTTTTATATTTTTTATCTATTAAAAATGTTACATTTTCTCAGTATTTCTCATTAATTACAAAATTCGTCAATTTTTAACATGGAACCTTTCGAGTAAATGAATCAGATAGTGCTAATTACTTACTTCTCTATAATGCTAGACATAATCTAAATGTCAAGTGGACTTAGCTGACTAGGTTGCTTTGGAAATAGTTGGCAGTACTTTGATTAGTAAAAGTATATAAATGTACAGGATGGTTTATTGTGCCCTACAATGAAGTAGTAATTAATTTCTGTATCATGTTTAAACACTACTTTTTACATTCAAATTTTGGTCAAAATGCCTCATCACTGCTCCCCAGCTTCTGACAGTTGGGGAACCTGGAAAGGCCATCTCTAGTGGCACAATGACAGAGTGGGGAGACTCTGGCCCACAGACTCGAGCTAAATAGTATATAGCCAACTCCTCTGATAGCCAAGTCATAACCCAAAATAATGCATCCTTGTGATCACTAGGCCACATATGTATTTCTAGTCATCATTCCTCTCATTTACCTTGTACGATACCCCAAGGGTACTGGCGAGCTTTGACCGTCTTATTTCCAACTTTCACCTCATCCATACTCCCTACAACAGCAAACGGCAGTTGTCCCTAAAAAGGAACCGCAGTATCAATCATATCTTCTCACGGCAATGTGATAACTTACTAGCTAAAAAAAAAACAAAAAAACTTACATAATTATAATAGAGAATAATTTATTAAATAAATCTATACAAAATCAGCTAAGCAACTGATCATTTGATTTTAAGATTTGGCAGTAAATATATGCTAATTCATTATTCTGCAAATGTCTTTCTTTTCATGCTAATGCTAAACTAATGCTAATATAACGAAACGAAACGCAACAGCTAGGTTCAGGGACAAGGGTCTGTCTGAAGTTGAGGATTAATATAAGGGAAAAGTCTACTTTAAGAAGTGTACATACTGTACACTTCAATTATTAAGTATATTTAGTTAACTTAATAATTGACTTTATTTAGTTTCTTAATTGCACCTTTGTGAAAAATTATTCTAGGAAATCACAGAAATAAAATCAGATGTAAAAACAACTTAACACATAGGAATTAAGATCACTTACTTTATATCAGTCAGTTTTTACTGATTTAGATTAGGTAATATCTTGATATAAATGGGGTATGAAAAATCAGAAAAGGAAAAGGAAAGAAATGGAATGAACAGTTACTGAAAATCACTGTTAGACCCTTAACAAAGGTTATATTATTAATCCTCACAATACCCTCAATATAGGTATTAACCTAATTTTATGGATATGTTAACAATGTCAGAAAGGTTTAATAACTCCAATAGAACATATAGTTAAATTTATCTGCCTTCAAAACCCAAGATCCTACAAAACACAACCAAGAAATGTGTTAACTTGAAGGAAGTAAAGGAAAGAATTTAGTCGTCTTCAATTATATTAAACCAAAAGTTACATGAGCATTTAGTATGTACATGTGACACCGTAAGAGAGAAAGAGCATAAACATTAACACCAGTCCAGAGACATCTCCTTCAAGATTTTAAGATTCTAAAGCATCCCAAGGGAGGCTATAATGTTTTCTCTTGTTTTTAAAGACAGATAGAAAGGCATCTTTCTAAGGCAAATAAGTATGGTTCCCCAAGAGGTATAAATATATCACTTATTTAAGTGAAAGCAGAGTAGAAGGAAATATACATCCTCATAATACTTTTTCCAACTCAATAAAACATTTCTCACACTGAACATTCACCTTGTTGAAGTCTTTTTGGAAGACCCAAGTGGAAGTGTATTAGTATATTAGCAGCAACGTGACTCATAAGTTATGGTTTTATTTTCACATGCAAAACAATCAATATTCAACTAGCAGCTCACGTTCATTGCAGCATTGATCCTAGCAACAGTGTCATCATCTGTGGGGAACTGGTAGATCTGGACACCATTGCTGACCAGTTCACTCATGATCTTGATCTTAAACTTCTGTAATTCAGTTTTAGAAACTGCGTCTGCTTTGGCAATCACTGGTATAATGTTTACCTACGAAGAATAAAGAGAAATACAGTCTCCTAAGTAAGGATTTCTTTTTCAATCCTGCAGTTTTTTCACTCACAATCATGCTTTCTCTTACAAGAAATTTCCTTAGTCTAGGTCAGGGGTTGGCAAACTACAGTCTATCTTACTACCTGTTTTTATGAATGAAGACTTCCTAGAACACCGCCATGCCCATCATTTATGCAAGGTCTAGGGCAGCTTTCACACTGCAGCAGCAGGGATGAGGCATTGCCACAGAGGCCACAGGGCCTGTGAAGATTGATATGTTTTCTGCCTGGCCCTTTGCAGACAAAATCTGCCAACCCCTGAGTAGGGTAATCCTTGGTGGTCACTGTCTTCTTTATATGCCCCTTACACAGTCATTCCTATAGGTGCTGGCCTTACAGTAACAACTTTACAAAAGTAGAACTCTTATACCATTAATCTTTCATTTAAATTTAGGTTTAAAAATCTCACATTTTCTTCTTTCTCCCTCAAAGTGTCTTATAATTCCATCACACACTTAATAGGTAAAATATAATAAACAGCATGCCAAAATTGTCACAAACCAATGGACAGGGGAAGGTCAGGGACATATTAAAATAAACTGTCCCTGGGCCGGGCGCGGTGGTTCATGCCTGTAATCCTAGCACTCTGGGAGGCTGAGGTGGGTAGATTGTCTGAGAGCTCAGGAGTTCAAGACCAGCCTGAGCCAGAGCGAGACCCCATCTCTAAAAACAGCCAGGCATTGTGGTGGGCACTTGTAGTTCAGCTACTTAGGAAGGTGAGGCAAGAGGATCACTTGAGCCCAAGAGTTTCAGGTTGCTATGAGCTGTGATAGCACAGCAGTCTACTGACAGTGACAAAGTATGTTTCAAAAAAAACAAAAACAAAAACAACTATCCCTGACCCACCCCCATTGGTATGTGACTGTTAATTCACTAAGAATTTTCATTTGGGCTCAGCACTTGTAGCTCAAGTGGCAAGGGCACTAGCCACATACACCAGAACTGGTGGGTTCGAACCCAGCCTGGGCCGGCCAAACAACAACAACTACAACCAAAAAATAGCCGGGCATTGTGGCAGGCGCCTGTAGTACCATCTATGTAGGAGGCTGAGGCAAGAGATCACTTAAGCCCAAGAGTTTGAGGTTGCTGTGAGCTGTGACACCACAGCACTCTACCAAGGGTGACAGCTTGAGACTCTGTCTCAAAAAAATAAAAAAAAACGAGTGCCATTTAAAAAAAAAAGAATTATTTTTTAGCTATCTAAGCACTAAGTGATTAGGGTAATTAATCCCTTGGCAAAACTAAGAACAAGTGAAGGTTTTTGCCTCTTTTTTCAGCATTGATTCTGGCCCCACCTGGGCCCCACAGTAGAGACTGCTAACAGATGGCAGAGGAAGGAAGAAACTGTCCTAATACAATCAAAAAGTGCTCATGATCCACAGGATCCACTTCCTTGGTATTATTTAAAGTCCTATCACTGACACATAGGAAGAGACCTGGGATCGTGAATAATGACTAATTTGTAAATCTAGTACCGTGAGATTAATGTCACTACAAAAGAATGATGTCTTCACAAACTTGGGATTGGTAGTGTTTTGATTTACTTTTTTGTTTGTTTGTTTGTTTCTAATGAAAAACCTCAGATTAATCAGTCACACATATTAAGAAGTGAGACCACAATATAATTTTCAGGATAAAAGTAAAAATTATAATTCCTATTCCATTCTTTTCTCTTCTCCAACTTCACATATTTCACATTGACTCAATATGTATATTGGATTTATTGTCTTTCATATGTTCCAAAGGAGATACGGATTTTTCCAACTATCTATGAAGTTAATGGCAGAAAACTGTTGCACAAGTAAACAGCTTTCATTTTAAATTAGTCAAAGCACATAAACATTTTGGTGCCAAGTCCTTGGTTTCAGTATACAGTAGAAGCTCCACAGTTGACCACCTCCCAAAATCAACCACTTCCTTAAGTTGACCTAATTTTCATAGACCAGTCATGCACCACATGTATGTATGAGTACAGTGGGCCTAGTTCCTTATGTGGACCACCTCTGTATGTTGCCCAGTTTGTTACAGTCCCTTGGGTGGTCAACTTACAGAGGGTCTACATTATTTGATTTAATCCTCACTAGGTAAAGATAACCATGTCTTACTGGATGTCCCAAAAGTCGCCACATAGGAAAAACTGTAACGATGGATATCCTGGAATATGTTGGCCATGAGGAGGAGACAAGACTTTGTATGTATGTAGGGAGGTGGCCAACACGTAGAGAATATTTAATAAATATTTTACAAAATTTGTAATGAATATTTTATAAGTAATGGCACCTTTAGCTACAATTCTCTCTCTTCCTCTATGTGTGGTGACTTCGGATGCTCTATATTTGCAAAACCCTCTATTTACATGGATAAATTTGATTAATTTTCATGTTTGCCCCTTAAAATGGGTCTTCTCTCTAGTTTTTACTTTGAAGTAAGAAATCTGAGGCTCAGAGGGCTAAAGAAACTTGCCCAAGATCAAAGATCAAAGAGCTAATAAGTGACAGAGCCTTTTTTTTTTTTTTTGAAACAGAGTCTCAAGCTGTCGCCTTGGGTAGAATGCCATGGTGTCCCAGCTCATAGAAACCTCAAACTCCTGGGTTTAAGTGATTCTCTTGCCTCAGTCTCCCAAGTAACTGGGACTACAGGCACCCGCCACAACGCTCAGCCATTTTTTTGTTACAGTTGTCATTGTTGTTTAGCTGGCCTGGGTTGGGCTTGAACCCACCAGCCTGGGCGCATGTGGCTGGCGCCATAACCACTGTGCAACAGTACTGAGCCTTGTTTCTTTAACAAATATGAATTTCCATATAATCAAACTCAACTATGAAAATAACTGGCTAAATGGTTGGAACATGTGATTACATCTGATCAGAAGAACAGACAGTAAGCTTTACCCTAACCCTAACCCACAAACCCATCCCAAAGCTTCCCTAGCAAGCTGTCAGGCGTTCCATACTGACTTCTACAGAGAAAGCAGTAGCCTCCAGAATCCTCTTGCATTCTGAATCCTACCTTGTAAAATTAGTAACTTGAATTACAAAATCTGCCCTCTCTCACACCATTACATATTATAGGAAAACTAGAGATTTTTTTTTTAAGTATAAGATAGTTAAGCAGTGTTTAACCATCTTTTTAAACAAATATAAAAATATGAAGTGAGTTTACTTATGGTTTTTTTAATAGCTCTTTGAATTTTTATATAGCTCCTTCACTGAAAAATTCAAGATAGGTTTGCTTGATGTGGTCCAAATTAAAACATATTTTAGTATATTTTAGCATGTGATGAAACATAAGAACTTAGCATTTGTCAATGAAGGTCTTCCTCTTGCTTAATAGTGTCATAAAGTATAAAATAATTATATAAAAAAAAGTAAAGAATATCCATCTTCTGGCATGCAATTTAATCACTAAAAAAAGAAACTAAAATTTTACATTGTTTTGTCTTTGCATGTCATCTCCCAAACTGAATTTCTCTGGAAAATAAGCTAAGATAGAAACTTAACATATGTTTTAAAGATGTATAAAATCTACGTTACAATATATACACACATATTGTGACAATATTTTAATAGTTCAAAATAAACATTAAGGTATCATTGGTTGATTCTTTTCCTAAACTCACCTTGCTGTCAAGGTTCTTCATGGTTAAGAGATCAAGTGTCTTCAGAGAGTGGCCAGTCGGTGAGATGAAGTAGAGGCACACGTGGATTCGAGAGTCATGGTAACTATAGAGAGAGCGCTTGATCTTCAGTTCTTCCTGCAGATAGGCCTCAAACTGGGCATCTATGTAGTCAACTATTGGTTGGTAGCTGAAAGATAGTTAAATATATAATACAACATCTCTGTGCTACCTTAATAAGATATCTGTATAACTCCTAAAGTTTGAGGCCTGTATTTTCATCTATTAATGAAGTTACTGTCTATGCTTAATAGATAACTTTAGTGATATAACAATGCACAGAGCATGCATGCACTGAGGTAACATGTATACAATTTACAAAAGGGTCACCTTCCAATAACCCCACTGTAAATTGAAAATATTGTACATTAAAGATGCACTGAATACCCCAATAAACTCACTGTAAAGTCCAAAAATCATTAAGGTGAACTACCACAAGTCCAGATGTTTTGCCACTTACAGTGGAAGTTTATTGGGAGTTATGTTGTAAGAACCCATCATAAAGTTGAAAATCGTAAGTTAAACTATCATAAGTTGAGTACCATCTGTACTTTAAAACCATTAGGACAACATGTGCTTGAAATGGTAGGGAAGTTATGTTAATACTTTCCCACATTCATTCAGACTCTGGGATAGTTTCTGACAAAGGCTCTCACAATTGCCAATTAGATGACTAGTCTAATTTGTAACCAAACTAGTACATGGCAGATTATTTAACTGAGAAAGGCATGGGTACATGTATCAATAACTTAAAAGATATTTAAGCAAATTCTCTAAGTTCTTGTCTCTTAAATCAGGATTGTAAGGCATGAAAAGACTTAACATAGTAAAGATGAAAGGTGCACATCAGCTGAAAGTATCTAACTAGTAATGCTGACATGTTTTTATTTTCACTTAATTATAAACAAAGGAAAAAGTCAATCTTATCCTTTGCTCACATTCCTCACTTAGATAACTCCTCCCTAGAAAGCCATCAACCTTCTTGCTACCTCAGTCTATTCATCCTTCAAAATGCAAATCAGATCACAGTGTATGTGCAGTACAGTGTGCTAATAATGTTTGAAGATTACATGAGCATTCCATTTCATTTTGATGTACTAAGCCTATGCAATTTACCTTTCTACTCCTATACTATCATTAAATAAGACTGGGTTTCCAAGCGAAAATAATAAAAAATATTTCCTATGTCAAATTCCCTGGATACTTTTGCAATTAATCTTTGTAGCCCTAAAATGGACAACTTAAGCACTCAATATCTGTGTGTAGAACTGAATTCTTCTATTAAAGTTGCCTGACCCTTCTAGTCCTTGAGTATCATTACCTCTTTTAAACTTACAAAATACCTTGTTCTCCCTATCCAAATGGTAAACAATGAAAGGACACAGAAAGTATGAACTAGCATAAACCCTTGAGCAATATATAAGCTCAATTCACTATCAAAATGAATCCCAAATAACTGATCCTCTACCACATAAGTAGAATTAAAAACAAAAACCATATGATGATCTCCACAGACACAGAAAAATCATTTGACAAAACTCACCCTTTAGTGATAAAACTCTCAACCAACTGGGCAAAGACAGGACATGCCTCAAAATAATAAAAGCCATATATGACAAACCCACAGCCAACTATCACACTGAACAGGGAAAAGTTGAAAGCATCCTCCCCTAAGAACTGGAACAAGGCAAGGATACTCACTTTGACCACTTCTTTCCAATATGGAACTAGGAGTACTAGCCAGAGAAATCAGCAAGAGAAAAAAAAGGCATCCAAATTGGAAAAGAGGATATAAAACTATCTCTGTTTACAAATAATATAACCTTATACATAGAAAACCCTAAGGACTCCTCCAAAAGACTCCTCTATTTGATTAATTAGTCTCATGTTTACACAATCAATACATAAAAATCAGTAGCATTTCCACTAATAATAACAATCAGCTCAAAACCAGATCAAGAACTCAATTCCATTTGTAATTGCTACAGAAAAAATTTACCTAGGAACATATTTAGCCAAGAAAGTTAAAGAGGTCAATGAGGAAAAGTACAAAACACTGATGGAAGAAATTACAGATTATACAAACAAATAGAAAAATACCCCATACTCATGGACTGTAAGATTTAGTATTGTTAAATCTAAACACTGCCCAAAGCAATCTACAGATTGAATGCAATCCCTATCAAAATATCAATGTCATTTTTCATAGAATTTGAAAAAATTCTAACATTCATATAGAACCAAAATAGAGCCCAACCATCACCAAAAGGAGTCCTAAGGAAAAAGAACAACCCTGGAGGCATCACATTATCCAATTTCAAACTGTACTACAAGGCTACAGTAGCCAAAATAGTATGGTACTGATAAAATAACAGACACATAAGATTAATGGAATAGAGCAGAGAATCCAGAAATAAAACCAAATATCTACAATCAGCTGATCTTTGACAAAGCAGACAAAAATACACACTGGGGAAAGGATGCCCTGTTCAACAAATGATGCTGGGAAAGTTGGATACTCATATGCAGAAGAATGAAACTGGATCCCTGGCTCTCATCATTTACAAAAATTAACTCAAGATGGAATAAAGACTTTTAAATTTAAGACCTGAAATCAAAAAAATTCCACAAGAAAAACCTAGGAAAAACTCTATTGGACATTGGCCTAAGCACAGAACCTATTACTAAGACCCCAAATACAAATGCAACAAATAAACCAATGAAACTTAATTAAACTAATAATCTGCACAGCAAAAAAATTATCAACAGGGTAAACAGACAACCTACAGAATGGCAGAAAACATTCATAAGCTATGCATATGACAAAGGACTAATACCCAGAATCTGCTAGGAACTCAAAGAATTCAACAAGCAAAAAAAAAAAAAACCCACCAAAAAGTGGGTAAACAATATGAACAGACATTTTTCAAAAGAAGACACACACACAAATGGCCAACCGATCAATGTCACTAATCACCAGAGAAATACCAATTAATACCACAATGAGATACCATCCTACTCAAGTTAGAATGGCCATTACTTAAGTAAAAAAATAATAGATGTTAGTGAGGACACAAAGAGAAGTTAACACTGATATACTATTGGTGAGAATCTAAAGTACAGCCTCTATGGTAAACAGTAAGGAGATTTCTCTAAGAACTGAAAACAGATGTACTATTTGATCTAGCATTCTCAGTACTGGGTATCTACCCAAAGGAAGAAACCATTGTATCAAAAAGATACCTGCACTTGTATGTTTATCACAGCAATATTCACAATAGCTAAGATATGAAAGTATCAAGCAATAGGTGATGACTAGATTAAAAAGGTGTAGTATATACACTATACACACACACACACACAAAAGAATAAAATAATGTCCTTTGCAGCAATGTGGATGGAAGAGGAGGCCATTATCCTAGGCAAAGTAACTTAGGAATGGAAAATCAAATACTGTATTTTCTCACTTATTAAGGGGGAACTAAACCATAGGTATACATAGCAGCAGTACAGAATGGAATAACAGACATTGGAGTCTCCCAAAGATAAGAGGGTGAGTGGAGGGTAACAGATGAAAAATTACCCATTGTGTACAACATACACTATTTGGATCATGGGCACACTAAAAGCCCAGATTTCACTATCTAATACATACATGTAACAGACTTGACTTGGTATCCCCTAAATCTATTAAAATTTTTTAAAGGGGAAAATAAATAAATAAATAAAACTTAACTTAAAATAAAGTTATAACCATAGCAGGTATTATTTCATAATACAGTAAAATTTATTGCACAGGTCAAGTATATACACTCTACGTTCAGGTTCATTTAAAAATACTTATATTTATACAGGCAGCCCCCACATTACAAACAAGATAGATTCTATAAGTCTGTTCTTAAGTTAAATTTGTATGTGAGTTGAAATAGGTACATTTATCTATGACCTGCAACAGCCTCCATTCATAAGTGTGAATTGTACGACAGTTGGATGTCTGTAAGTCAGCGACTTACTGTAATAATGTCTATTCATAAATGTGAGCTGTATATAAGCTGGATGTTTGTATCTTGAGGACTGCTTGTATATACTTACTAGTTCTAAGCTGATTATTATTTTACATGTATTAATAATATTTAAAGCAAGGAGTCAAAGGCCTTTGCCCTTGCTACTGATCTACTCTTTCCAAAATGTGCACACAAACCATTTCTTCCTATTTAAAATATACCATAGCGCTGAAAAGGCTATACTGTAAAATATGTCACATAGGAAAAACAAAAATTATTGTTTTATCCCAATCTATTTCTCCCTTTCATAGGTTAAATTTAATATAGAATCTATAGTCAGTATTTATAATACCTTAGGAGAAATGGTAGCAAGAAATAATGACATAACTAGATGAGGTATAATAACATAAATAAGTAAAATATAAATTAAAATTTCACTATCAAAACTTCCCTGCAATCCTTAATCATAGAACTGGTTATTTTGATTAGAATTTTAAAAATTCATGCACCATGCATTGGCCATTGTATATATTTGCTCTTGAATATCTTGTATTTCTTTTCCTTCATAAGGTGAATTTTACATGAAAATTTGTGCCAACAACTTAATATACACTGAATTTGCATATCAGAAAATTAATTAAAACTATTTTTGCTGAAATGTACATTTGAATAACATGATTCAAATTATTCTCAGGAAATCAGTTAAATGGATAGAAAAATATCAATTTGCTAATAAGAACAAAAAAATGCTTAATAATTAAAAAAATTAATGCCTGGGAGCAAAGGTATGAATTACTCTATAGGAGAAAATCAAATCACAGTTTATGGGACTAAAAGGCAAATGTCTTAAAATAAGATAAACTTGTTTTATTCCAAAAACATACCTCTCTTCTTTATTTATTTGATCACCAAATCCCACTGTATTCACAATGGTCAATTTCAATCGAACATTACTTTCCTGGAGTTCGTATGTCTGAGCTTTAAGTCTCACTTGTGGGTAAAAATGTGAGGATTCCTGGTCTTCAAAATTAGTATTAAACAATGTGTCAACCAGTGTTGATTTTCCAATTCCAGTTTCCCCTAAAAGAAACAAAAACACATCTTCACAAGTGCCTGGGATGGATGAGAAGAAATGTCTGTAAACTCTTCCTAGAGTAACTTCAAGGACCCCACAGATTTCAAAAGCAGGTTGTCCAGCAGTGCCTGTGGCTCAAAGGAGTAGGGCGCTGGCCCCATACACTGGAGATGTTGGGTTCAAACTCCGCCCTGTCCAAAAACTGCGGAAAAAAAAAAACCCATAATAGGAATACCTGCCTAGTCAGGCTCCAAGCCTTGGCAGAGCATAGAAATGAGTACATAGGCTAAGTTACTCGGAAAGCTAAAGAAAACAATGAAATGTTTATAGAACAAACAAAATGTTGAAAATTTAGCTGGGCGTGGGGGCTTATACCAGCAATCTGAGCTGCTTGGGAGGCTGAAGCAGGAGGATTGCTTGAGGACTGGAGTTCAAACTAGCCTGGACAACTTAGAGAGCCCCTGTCCCCCCCCCAAAAAAAAAAAAAAGTTTAAAGCTAAGAAAAACAAAACTAATAGAATCTAAATAACTGCAGAACAACCCTGGGGTCGTGATTTCAAGTTCATGACAGAAGCATCACATTGTTATGAAAAGAGTGAATTGAGCACAAGTAACTCTCAAAGGAACAATTCAGAGGAAGAGTAAGTGGCACTTACCCACGCACAGAATATTGAAACAGAAACCTTGTTGAATGGATCTATTGACCAGCTGATCAGGCAAACTCTCAAAGCCAACATGGCCAGACATAGTCAAGGAACGAATATTTTCTTTTTTCTGAAGGACAAGAAGAGCAGAAAGACCAGAAACAGTTAAAAAAAAAAAAAAATTCTGACCTAAATAGGATACAGGCACACTTGAAAGGATCAATATAATTTATCAAAGACACTAATGATTTGTAAGTGCTTAAGTAAATTTTCCAGAAAAGAAATCTATATCGAGACTCTCACAAAACACATTTTTCATCCCCTTCATACAATGAAGTCTAGCACTATTTATAATGTTAAAACACTTGAGTTCCAAAAATAGGAAGATACACAGGTAAATTATGGTATATTTTCTTACAAAATGGAAAGTTTAAAAGTCATTGAATATGTTTATAATTAATTTTTTAAAACTTGGGAAATTCTT
>CAUYQV010130193.1:0-18537 GCA_963574575.1 Galagoides demidoff
GTGTTGATACAATGATTAAGCAAATGACACGAAATTTATGTTAACCAGCTTGATGAAAGTGTTTCAAATTGTATATGAAAACAGCACAATGTACCCCATGTTTGCATTAATGTATACAGATATCAATTAATAAAAAAAAAAAAAGACACAAGTGAGAATCTATCCTGAAGACTGCAGGTTCACTCAGGCTGGGCAGGCCACAACGGCATCTGCCGTAGCTTCTCCATCTCTTTGCAAGGAAGTCCTCAGTCCCAGAGCCTGGAAGTTAGGCAGGGTTGCCAAGTCAGGTACAGGTCATCCAGTTAAACTGGGATTTCACATAAACGATTATTATTTTTTAATATCCCAAATATTGGGTGGAAACATATTTATGCTAAAAGATTACTTATTGTTTATCTAGAATTCAAACTTACCTGAGCATCCTGTATTTTTAGTCACTAAATCTGGCAACCCTGTGTCACGGCCCTGCCTGATCCTGTCTCAGTCCACTTCCCATGACCCTGATTTGCAAACTCCTGTGTCCATGAGAAGCAGCTCTTCACTGTACCTGGAAGCAGCTGTGCAAAGCCCTGGTTCCATGGGGGCCCGTGGGGTGCTGAGGATGGTTCCCTGCTGGGAGCACCCCCCACACTCCCAAATGTCTCTCTCTTGCCTGTCACATCTGGGTCTAAGGTCTCTCTGAACACATCACTCCCCTTCTTCCACCTCCAGAAGCAGGTGCTCTCTGTACTGCTCATCTTACAACCTTGGCTCACCTGCTAGCATTTGACCGGAAGCCTTATTTTCCCAGCTCAATTATAACTCTCACCTAGCCTGGCACAATTATCAATAGGCAATTTGGCAGCTGAGCGGACTCCCTGGTCCCACCAGCCACCATAAACCCTGTGAGGACTTAGACTGAGTCCCTCTCCTCCACAAACCCCCAACCAGATTTCACCATAACCAGAGCGCTGGGCACACAGTCACACTCAGTTAGCCGCTGTTGAATAACTGAATGAATGCTACTTGGTAAGCGCTAGATCATGCCAGGAATGTTGTAAAAAGCTGCCAAAGTCACCACTAGCAGCAAGAAGGGTGGTCCAAATATCCCAACTATTACATGGTTTTTCAAGGTTCACAGCCTGACTCTCAATCCTTTTTCCGGTTTTGGATTTTTGTGTTACACCACTGGCACCACCCTGGACTGCACACCCACACACTCGCACACAGCACTTGGGACTGGCCTCAATACCAAATGGCCCATCCCTGCTCTTATATTCTCTCTCTCCATTTAATTAGGTAATTTGGTGGCTGTATAATGGCCATACAGCTATGTAACGCTTTAAATCTATAAATGCCTTTCCATAAATTATTTCATTTAAACATCCCTGTAAAGCAGGCAAAATGAGCATCATTTTCTCCAGCTGACAAATGGGACAGATGAGTGGTTGGTTAACTGCCTCAAAGTGACCATTGTCAAAAAGAGGTTTGCAGCAGCAGTGTCTAACTTTTCATTTCAAATGTCTTACACAAGAGATATAAATAGAAATATTTAGCTTTCAAACAGAATGCATATTCTTGACAGTTCCACCACCACCACAGTGGTCACACGACAACCAGAGGTCCAAATTAACCTGTCCCTGAGCTCTCCATCCCAGGAAGGGCTGGCCCAGGCTCCCACTTCAGGCTGCTCCCCAGCAGTGTCTAGAACTCACTCCCTCGATTCTGCCTTCTCATACACATACACACGGACCAGAAATTTTAAACAGGAGGACTTTGGGGAAACTCTAAAAGGAAGGGCTGCACTCAGCATACACGGAGGAAAGTGCTCCTTCGGGATTCACAGTGGAAAGTCGTGGGGCCAGGCACCGCTGTAGGGCAGGATTAGCTTTAATGAGGTGTCCAGGCAGCCCAGCAGGAAGGTGGGACTCACTGCAGACTCCTATCCTGCCCTAGACCCGCCATCCGGGACAGAGAGCAAAATAACATTATCCATGGAGCCTTCGATTCCATCTGTTAAAGGGGGGGGGGTGTGTATGTGTGTACAAACATTTACTTGGTGGGATGAGGCACTAGGTGTGACACAGATGGGGACTCCCTCCCGGTAAAGGTCCTAACACCCGACCCCCCCTATGGGGAGTACAAGGGACTAAGGGCTACTGGGCGGGTCATCTGAAAGGAGGACGCAAGACCCAGCCCACCGCTCTTTCCGGCTGGACAAAGTCAAGCCGCAGACCCATTGAAGTCGCCAAAGTCCAAGCGCATGTTGCCGGCGTGGCTGGGGCTGAAGTCCGCGCAGCCCTGCACCGGTTAGAGAGCCCCGAGCCCCCCAAATACCAAGGAGGCTCGAAATACGCTCCCGGGAGCGACTAAAGGAAGGGCTGCAGAGGAGTCCCAGCCAGACCCCAGAAACACACCGAGGGAAATTGGGGAGGAGGTCCAGCGAGCAGCTACACAGCCCCCAGCCCGGCTGCTGTCCCCACCTTCTGCCCCTCCCCTTCCCTGAGCGCGGTCTCCGGCAGTGGCGCACGGGCTCCACCTCCCCAGAGCGCAGTCCACACCGTCCTTTTTCAGCAAAACAACACAGCGCACCGCCCCCCGCACCCGCACCCCTAGGGATCCGGGCCACGCCCAGGAGCCCACCCGCCGCGCCCTGTCCACAGCGAGCCCCGCACCCCCTCGCGTCTGTAGCCGCCCGCCACAGCCCCAAGCCCCCGCTGCACGCGGATGGGGAGCGAGATCGAGCCCCGACTCGGTGGCCCGGCTCGGGCCTGCCTTCCACCCGCCGAGCTGCCGAAGTGACAGGAGGGGCACGCACGGCGCGCGGGGCGTCCGCGTTAACCGTTTCGGCGCCAGGATCGGGAGCTACTGGAGGGTTGGGGAGCGGCGAACCGCGGGGCTGGGACTCACTGGAATATGCACTCGCAGTGAACGCCTCTTCTGACTGGGGTTTTTCTTGCCGCCGCTCCCGCCAGGGCTGGAAACATCTTTCTTTTTCTTGGTGTCCATGGCCGCGCTTCCCATAACTCTAAGCAGAAGTTAATTCCGGGTGACTAGTCCCAGGGATTCGGTCCTCTGCTTCCCACCCCAAGCCGCTGCCGTCGGACTGGGGCCGCGCGCTCTTTTTTACTGTCCTCCCTGAAGACACCTCGTGGGGACTTCCGCGGGAGGGAGGGTGGAGCAGGTAGCTCGAGTCCTCGTTCTCCTACGGAGTCATCGATGCGAACTCCGCCAGCGCCGCTCCCAGCTCTGCGCTCGCCGGGTTACGCGTGGCCGAGGTCTTTTGCTGGGTGACAAAGTTTTCTTCCTTTTGCAAGGCGAAGCAACATTTTCCACGCTCTTGGCTCCTCCCACAGGTTCCCAGAGGTAATCTGTAGGGCAGGTGCAATTAAAACCTGTAATTTGGAAAACCACCCTCCGGTGCCGGCGCCCGAGTGGAACCTCTGCGACAACGGGACAGTTCATATATAAATATAATCCTCGGCCGCAGAATAAGCCAGCTCGGAGACGGGAACGAGGGACGTCCTCTTTTCTGGGCGAGAGGGAGGCGGGGGGAGAGGAGGCGCAAGGGCGAGCCCTCCTCGCTATTGGGCTGTGGCGGGGCTGCAAACTCACGCTCTGACTGTGGCCGGAGCCCCGCGGACCCACCGGGGCAGGGCGCCTACTCTTCGCCCCTCGCCACGCCGCCACCGGGGGACACCCAGGGGCTGGCGAAGGGCCGGGCCTGGCACAGACGCAGGCCCCGGGAGCGCCGCGCGGTGGAAGGCGGCGTGCCTTGAACAGGAAGTGCGCGGCGTGCGGCGCGGCTGGCCCGCTCCCCGCCGCGAACGCCGCTCGGGTCCCGGCGCGCTGTCCGCCGCTGCCGCGCCGGCTCGGGGCTCGCTCGGAGCCGATTTCTGATCCACGTCGTGGCCCAGTGTCTGTACATGCCCTACCCGGTACATACGCACCGCACCCCGCCCCCTGCAAACCCAGCAGCTGTGGAAATCCCGCTCTCGGCGGGCTGCACGATGGCCGGCACGTGCTGGGGGGAGAACCGTGGCTTCTGGGGTCACGCCAGTCCCAGAGAGCGGTCTCTGGTGCTGGGTGAGTGAGGGCTTAACCTCCGCCCCCCAATCTAGCTTTATACAGATTTATCGAGTTACGCAGTGGATCCGGGGTAAGTGCGTGTCCCCACGTTGGAAACACGCGGGGTTCCTAAGACTGCAGAAAGATGGAGGTGAAGGAGAGGGCCCGAAAACCGCGCAAGGGCGCCACGTGCTGCCGAGGCACTTTGGAGCCGGCGGCAGAGGATCTGGCACCGCCCAGTGGCTAGAGCCCCTGAGGGATGGAGGGGGGGTCTGGTTCCACCCCTAGATGCGGCCCCTGATGGCCTCTCGGTGGCTCTAGAGTTGGACGAAGGGTGGTGCTGGTTTCGCTGACTCTTCCCCCCCACTCCGCCTCAAATTTCTGAGGACGTGGTGATCCCAAAGGTCACCTGAGCCACCCGAATGCTGAGTCAGGTCAGCTGCTCCTGTAATCAGTAATGCAGGGAGGTCACCACAGAAAGAAAATGAAGGGGTCTAGGGGGTTTTTGGAGATACAGGGGTGGGGGGGGCAGTAGGGAGATGGGCTTAACTACTCTTAAGGCTTGTGCTGTGGCCCTGTTCTTAGAAGGGGCATGGTTAGCCCACTTTAGGGAGCACCTGGTAGGAAAGGGCCTGCCTCCCAGGGAGAGAGGCAACCCTTAGTTCAGCCATCTTTCCCTGTTCCAGAAGTTTGTGCAAAATCCCTATAGTGTGGGTGGCTCCGTGGTTCACAGGAGTGGGTTAAAAATCTTTCTTCTTCGCCCCTGCTCTCTAATCCAGCCTGGATGATTCCTCCAGTCCCAAAGCAGTGCCTGACAGGGGCAGAGGTGCTGGGGGGACCCTGTCTGGGTTCTACCATCAAAGAGCCATCCCAGTCCCACAGGTGTAGAATATCTTGGTCTTCCCTGGTGGCTCCTTGTTAGGGGACTTATTCCACAAAATGTTCAAGACACTGGTTAGAGATAGAAGAGGTTGGACTTTTAGCTGTGTAGTTTGAAGGATGAAGTGATAACTACCCTCACCCAATGAAAATTACTCAGTTGTCATTGTGTCACCTCTTTAGCTTAAAATTTTAATCCCTGTCAAAATGATGATTTGCCAGAGTGCTTAAATCACTCCATTTGATGAGAACTGGCTTTGAAAGGAGAGATGATCAGAAAGGGAGCAGGTGGTGGGTGGCTGGGATGTGTGTGTCCAGGCGCTGCCACTGGACAGGGCCCTCCCAGGGAAGGAATCAAGAGGGAGCCACAATGGTACTTCTCATAATAAATATTTGCTCTATGGAGCAATTTTTAGCAACTGTTGTAATATGTGCTTTTATCCATTGATTTGCATATTAATAGGTAAAGTCATTTGTTAATAAATTGAATGTGTTCTCTGGGTTTATTTTGTTGCAGTACAGACTTAGTGCCTCCCAAATTAAACATTTTTTTTTTTTTGAGACAGAGCCTCGAGCTGTCCCCCTGGGTAGAGTGCTGTGGCATTGCAGCTCACAGCAACCTCCAACTCCTGGGCTCAAGCGAGTCTCCTGCCTCATCCTCCCAAGTAGCTGGGACCACAGGTGCTCACCACAACACCTGGCTGTTTTTTGGTTGCAGCCATCATTGTTGTTTTGGCGGGCGGGCTGGATTTGAACCCACCACCTTAGGTGTATATGGTTGGTGCCTTAGCCTCTTGAGCCACAGGCACCGAGCCCCAAATTAAACATTTTACTGTATTGCCTGCATTTTAAGAGCCTGGTATTTGGGGTGTGGTTTTGTGTGTATGTGTGTGTGTGTCCTTCTGATGAGATACAGAAATAAAGATCCATGTACGTTTTTATCCACAGATCCTGGCCCATAACTCCCATAAGCCTTGTCACAGTCTTTTGTTACAATATTGGGGAGCTTTAGGCCTCAGGAAACAGGATGTCTCTCTCTGACCTTCCCCTGCCCTCCTTTCGCCAGCCCAACACAGGACTCCTTGCCTTTCTGATTGTGGTGGCAATTGTGGTATAAAAGCAGAGGAAAAACAATCAGTCCTACATGATAATATTTCTGAAATCTGAGTGATTCTTATAGATGATGTCAGAAGAAACTTACTGGCCATTTTTTCTTCTTAAATGATGCTAATAAATTGATCATGTGTCTTGTAATCAGTGGAATCTTCAAGTGGAGGGAACATAGTAATTGTCGTGCTTTGGGGCCCTTTTTGAAAACTCTCATTTTCCCCTCCACCTGAGCATGCCCGTCATTGTGTTGGCTGATAGCCAAATGTGGTGTGCCCACACAGTGTTGCCCACATCAGGACTCCTGATACCCGTTGCTTCTGAATGCCCTACATATGTCCTCCTTTTCAAAATGAACGCAGTAAGATCTGTGCTAAACAAAATATCAAAAAGATAGTGCAGCACCATGACTGATCCTGTCTTTATGTTAAATTCTGGTTTTTAGAAAAATACTGCATTAAAATATTATTTCCCTTGATGTCTGAGTTTTGGGAACTCCCTAAAATTTTTCATCCAAGACCAGAACTTTATTTCCCCTCATCTGCTAATGTCAAGATGAGAAAGAGGGCCTAACTAGGACTACGGACTTTGGTGGGAACCACCTGGAGTGTCCCAGAAGGGATACTTGAGCCCACCCCCAGTGAAACCACTGATTAGCCGTGTTACATTGAGGAAGTCACTCACTTTCCCCATCTGCAAAAGAAACAGAAGGTCTTTAGAATATTTCCAAGGCCTCTTATATCGGGGCTTATATTTTACCCTGATTATATATGTCTTTGTAATTTTACTACACTAGTTCTTTTTTTTTGAGACAGAGTCTCACTATGTCACCCTGGATAGATTGCCATGGTGTCACAGCTCATAGCAACCTCAGACTCTTGGGCTTAAGAAATTCTCTTGCCTCAGCTTCACAAGTAGCTGGGACTACAAGTGCCCACCAAAATGCCCAGCGATCTATTTCTTTTTTATTGAATTTTACAAAAGTGTCATTCCACAATGAAATGGAATTTAAAAACAAAGCAACACCCAAGCAACCCATGGGTCCATCACCACAGATGGTTTGGGATAGAGCTTCTCAGAGGAAGGGAGCATATTAAAGAAGCTTCCCTTCTTGGGTATAGTTAGTCCAGGCCAGGTGTCCTAAAACGACAGCCCATGGGCCACATGCAGCCCACCTAGGACATTTATCCGGCCCGCCAGGTGTTTTTGCTGCTGCTGCCTGTCCAGCTTAGCAGCTGACTCATCCTGGGCCCACAGTCCAGCCCTCCTACGGTCTGAGGGACAGTGAACTGGCCCCCTGTTTAAAAAGTTTGAGGACCCCTGGTCCAGGCTGGTGATCGTGGGAGTTAATAATATGTAGCATCCAGTATGTGACAATGCTGAGATGTTGCACGTGGGTCAGCACATCTCATCAGGGTATGATTAGCCCTCTTTTATGCTACACATGTGACCTTTTGCTGTACCACTATGTTAGCATCCCAGACTGACATCCCCTGCTTATTTGGAGTACCCTGTCAATATCGATGCTATCACCTGCCAGGGTACAGGGTCCCACACGCTGGCCCGCCATAACAGTGCCACCTCTCCCCCAGCCAGGGCAGCATTTTTATCCCGAGATGATAATTAAAATGCTGCACCTGGGGCCTGCAGCCCAGTTGAGAAGTGAAATACTCAGACCACAAGAGGTAACATAAAGGAAATCTTCAGTTGACAGCTTATGAAGGGAAAACTGGCTGTTTAATTTCATGTAACCTAATTTTCCAAACTTACTTGTCTTAGACTTAGAAAGTCTCAGAATTGGGGTGTCCTTATGGGTCTGAAGTCCACATTTACCCTGGGCTCTCAGAATGTTGCGGTTAGAAGGAGTCTTGGTGATCGTGTCTGCTGAGTTCCCGTACTCGGTGACAGCATATTCCATGGGTCACCAGTGACCTGCCAGGCACCATGTTAGTTACTTCACATTAATTATTGCACCTAATTTTTATTACAAGCTCCTATAAGAACTACCACATCCCTCTTACATCTGGAGGAACTGGAAGCCAGGTTGCTAGAAACTGCTTTGATCCCGCTCTGTCTGCTGGTCTTAATTGCCTGTGCCTTCTGGGAAAGCACAAAAACTGTGGCCCCTTCCTCTTTTAAAAGCTTTGCTCAAGATAGACAAGACTCTTGTGACCTTGGACACACCATAGAACATCTCAACGGCCTTGATCTGTTTCCCTGTGACCCAGAGTTGCGGAGAACAATGATGTGTATACTCAGGACTTAATTATGTGGGAAAAAAAAACAACTCTTGGAAAAACTAAACAAGGTCTGGACTCAGGACTTTCTGCAAATGCTTTGATAACTCATTAAATACCAAGATGAGGGATGTTATCTAATCACAAAAACCAGGGCAAAGAGTCACCTTCCCATTTTATTTCCTTTAAGTTTGGGCAATGATTGTGTAACCTGTGATAGTTTTTGCTCCCTGGTGCAGATGGTGCCCTTAATATTGATCCGTGCAGAGAGGTAGAGGCAGGGGCCCAGGGCCAGCAGGAACGCTGCTTTGGGACAGTACATCTCCTGACTGTTTCTGGGTCTGTTTCAGTTTAGGGGGGCACCTATGCCAGCCACCTCCTTTATCTGTGTTTTGGATTGCTCTTCATCCATAAAGCCAGTTAGCCATAAGGCATTCCTGATCACAAAACCCAAGAAGTGCTTTGCATTAAGGCAAAGGTGAACTCTGCAGCAACGTGCCCCCAAGGGATGATTGGCCCTGGGTATCTTCTCCCGAGAGAATAGCCTGGCATCTTAACCAGTTCTGTGCCTAAGCACACAGTCAGCAGTTCTACAGAACAACATTCAGCAAGCAGGTGTGTGTGACCAAGAGCACTGTGAGGTGGGGAGTTCTAAAAAAAAAAGAATAGATAATCCCAGCAGTGATACCCCCTTCCTGACTAAGAGTTGTAGTCATGTAAACAGCATTAGTTGGGGATAAAGTCTTTGGTTCTGCCAACAGCTGCGTTCATAATTGTTTTGCAGAGTGTCCCATGTGACTTTTGTCCTAGTGATCTGGTACTACCTCCCATTGGGGTGGAAGGTTTGGGCTTCCTAGGTTGCAGAATTTGACTAAAGGTCTGTGTGTGTTGGTTCTTAACTTTGTTATAGCTTTGAACATGTGATAAACATACCAGTTAACCTTGGGAACATTTGAACACCACTGTTACCTGAATATGGCTCTTGACTGACTTATGCCCTCTCACCCATATGTTGGCACATGATTAAATAAGGCAAATTACTTGTAATAATTTCCTGAACAAATAATACTACTTGGGGAATTATACTGGCCTCAAAGGTTCTAAGTTATGGTCAGAAAGGGAAGGTTTGTCTGAAGCTCTTGACTTAGCAGTGCCACTAACACTACTCAGGTGACTTGCAGCTGAGACCTTCCTCTAGAATGCCAGATGTGGCTTTTCAGACAGACTCTAGAAAAAATACATTTGCATGCTATGCCCTGGGGATCAGCAGCATTTGGAGAGCAAGGTGCCAGCTCATGATCTGGATTTTAGGTGTGCCTAGGTATAGGCCTGTTGCACTCCAAGCCCCAGTGGAGAGGCACCATGTCATCCTGACTCTCAGGAAGCTGCGTCCCTCCCTGAAGGGCCCAACCAACCCTTAGTTGGGCAGCCCTGACCATGGCTCCAGAGTCCACTGGACCCATGCATGACATTGCCAAACTCAATCTCTGTCCTTGTACCCTAGCACTTTATACTGTAATCAATAAGTGCCCATTTGGTGCACAGACAAAGCCCACAGAGATGCTTAGCACACAGGGCAGGTCTCAAGGACATAGAGAATTTTGACAACTCTCCTAGGACCATGTGGGTCAAAAGATATTTTTATAAGATGTCCCTAAATATAGCTCCTCAGGATTGCATGAAAAGAGAATCCGGAGAGAATCTTTCCAAGTAGGACTGTGGAGTATGGAGGTGCACCAGGTCCCTTTGGGTCATTCTGGTACATACTCCTGGTGGCACCACTGTGCAAAAGGCCATGCCATGTTCTTTCCTACCTCCACTGGTTGTAGCCTTTTGCCCTGAAGGTCAAAAAATAAAGCTCGATGGCTCAGTGCCTGTAGCACAGTGGTTACATCACTAGCCACATGCACAGAGGCTGGCAGGTTCAAACCCAGCCCGGGGCCAGCTAAACAAAAATGACAACTGCAACAAAAAAATAGCTGGGCATCGTGGCAGGCACGGTAGTCCTAGCTCTTTGGGAGGCTGAGGCAAGAGAATCATTTAAACCCAAGAGTTTGAGGTTTCTGTGAGCTGTGATGCCATGGCATTCTCCTGAGGGTGACATAGTGAGACTCTATCTCAATAAGTAAATAAATAAATAAAGCATGATAACACTTGATTGACCTGAGTAAAAGAACTTCTTCCTGCGAGGGGTTCCCAACACCTTCCAGGGAAGGATGCAGAGTTTCTTTGGGTAACTGAAGGATATCCGTGGGCAGGGAAGGGCTGAGGCAGGGCTTGATCCAACCCACAGCATTTTGCTAGATTGGCACTGAGGCTGGCAGATTTGTCCCTGAGTCTTACAGTTAGGACGCAAGAGGAACAGCTGTGCTTGTGAAGCATCAAGGAGAGTTGGCCTCTGTGGGACCCACTCTAACTCTATACTCTCCAGGTCTATTCTTTACCTTTGCAGGTTAAACTGTTGTGAATTATTCACCAAGATGTTCACAACCACATCTCTAGAGAACCGTGAGGTGGGAACTAATCCCTCAGGACAGACTGACTTCTCAGTCCATATGCAGATGTGCTCGTTTGCATGGGGGAGTATATTTGTGTGGCTGTCTGTCTCTGTTCTCAGATCCGTTCCCTGCCCTACCCTGCTCTGTACTGCCGGGAGCTACAACAAGTGTGGCCAGAGAGTGGGATGGAGGGGTGGCAGGCTTGGGGGAAGACAGGAGAGCCAGGGGTGTCTGCTGCTCTTGTCTGACCTTGGGCAGCATCATGGGCAGGGTGTCCTTCCTCCACGGCCCTCACCCCACAGCCAGACCGGGCAGCCCTGACCATGGCTCCAGAGTCTACCGGACACTTGAACAGAAATCTGAAGGATGTGACTAAGTGAACCAGGTGGGTAAGTGGGGACAAGAATTCTAGAAGAGGGAAAAGTGGGGGCTTAGGCTGTTGGAAGTTGGGTGAGAAAGAAAGTGGTGGGGCTTTAGCTTGTACGCATATCTGTGTGAGATGAGGCAACTTTGGGGGGCATCAGCTAGCCAAGTGACACAACCTGGTTTAAGTTTTCAAAGGATCAGCCTGGCTGCTGAGCAAGTTGTGTAGGTGACAAGGAGAGATGAGAGAGGCTCAGAGCAGCATAGGGAAGGTAGGGTGGCCGGCATGGTGGTTCTTTCTGGATATGTTTTGAAGAAGACAGAGTGCCCATAAATTGCTGCCAGATTGGATGTAGGTCTGAGAAAAGATAAAGTGACATCTGGTTCTAAAGTTTTTAGCCTAAACATCTGGAGGGACCCCATTTACTAGTGGGGGAGAAGCAAGGAGGCCTGGGGATGAGAGGTTTGCTTTGGGACACAGTCAATTCAAGAAGCCTGCCAGTGAACAGTGTTTAAAGCCATGGGGCAAGAGTGTAGACAGCAAAGAGAAAGGCTGCAGCCTCTGCAGTGTCATCAGAGAATCCGGAGAAAGCCACATTCATACTTTGAGGAGAGAGGGGTCTCCAGAAGGAAGGAGCTATGAGTTAGAAGAGGACTCAGTTGACCATGGCACTTGGTGGCAGGAGGCCAGTGGTAAGCTTCCAGGAGCCAAAGAGAGTGAGGGCAATAGCCTGATGGGCCTGAGCTCAAGAGTTAGCGATAAGCCTGAGCAAGAGCGAGACCCCTGTCTCTACTAAAAATAGAAAAACTAGGCAGACATTATGGTGGGCTCCTATAGTCCCAGCTACCCAGGAGGCTGAGGCAAGAGGATGGCTTGAGCCCAAGAGTTTGAGGTTGCTGTGAGTTTGAGGTTGCTGTGAACTATGATGCCACAATACTCTACCCAGGGCTACATGTGAGACTCTGTCTCAAAAACAAACATAAAGAAAAAGATATTCTTACTTTGCAATCTTTTGTACATTTGTGTTTCTTTTTTTGTTGTCTTTTCTGTGCATGGTTTATGATTTTTGTCTGTTCCCCTATTGGGTTATAGGTCGTTTTCCCGTCTTCTTACAGAAGCTCTTTATCTACATAGTATGAAAGAAATTAGCTGCTTATTAGAGCTAAATGTGAGTCGCAAATATTTCTTCCCTGTTTATTATTGGTCTTTTGACTGTTCACGGTGCTTTTTCTATGCAGGATCTTTTTCGTTTCCATATGGTTTATTTTATTAGTATTTTTATGGCTCCCTGGGGTTTTCTGTCATATGTAGAGAAGTTCTTCCTACTTCAAAATTATTTTTAAAACCTCTCCCATATTTACTTCTGCATTTTGTTATGGGTTTTTTAAAAAAAAGTTGCATATAAATCATTTTACGTTTAAATCTTTGATCCATCTGGTATTTACTTTTTGTTTGTTTGTTTTTTGAGACAGTCTCACTTTGTCACCCTCGGTAGAGTGCATGGTATCACAGCTCACAGCAACCTCCAGCTTTGGGCTTAGGCAATTTTCTTACCTCAGCCTCCCGAATAGCTGGGACTACAGGTGCCTGCCACAGTGCCCAGCTATTTTTTTGGTGCAGTTTGGCCAGGCTGGGTTCAAACCCATCACCTGCTTACTGAGCCACAGGTGCCACCTCATCTGGTATTTACTTTAGAAAACCTGAAACAGTTGAAGAGAGGATGTGCTTTTACAGTAATTTTTGTCCTTTTATTGAAGCTGGTCAGGAGACCTGGATGCCGGTCCTGATCAGTGAACATGCACATGCCAGGCCAGACTGTCACATGCCTCCCTCAACATCTCCTGTCTCATCAGGGAGGTCAGACAGCCGGGCTGGGTGGTCTCTAGGTCCTCTACGTCAGACCGCCAGCAAGGATGGGAGGATGTGCTGTTCCTTTCTGGGCTCTTGGAGAACTGAGCTGGACACCAATACTGTGTGGCAAATACAAGGAACGGCTGTCTTTTCTTCCTGCATTTAGGCAATAAATATTTACTGAGTGTGTATTGTATGATGAATCCACAAAAACCATCTGCACTATGTCAAATGCCCGTCCTATTGACGGCAAGTCAGCTGTCCCAGTCCCCTATAGGAGCTTGGGAATGATCACATGTGGGACACACGGACAGGAAAATATGTAGTATTTTCTGTTTCATGGGGCATTCATGGATCTGAGCTCATTTCATTCTTACAATAACCATTTTATACCCACACACACACAAATACAAGGTTCAGAAGGCCCAGCGACCCACACTCTAAGACCGCAAGGCTGACAACTGTCAAAGGCAGATGGGAGACTGGTTTTCCTGACTGCATCGCGCCCCACATGCTGATTTAATGGGCTCTTTGTGATGGTTCATGCTCAGTTTTTTGGTCAAAAGCCGGTCTCAATGTTAAATTGGGGAACCATGAGCAGGTTGCCCTCTGAAAGCCTTGGGAGATAAGACTGGGATCTCGAAGGGAGAAAGAATTCTGCCTCCAGCCGCCTCTGACCCCAAACTGCAGCCTCAGTCCCCACCTGACTTTCCAGCCTGTCTTGCAGTTTCAGACTTGCCAATCTGCACAACCACATGAGCCAGTAAAAGCTCATGGTCCTTAAAGTAGATCATCCTCATCTACCTTGCTCCCCTCTGTTGGGTACACACATATATGTATATAAAATATACACACATATGTATGTACACACATACACACTAGTACCTCTGTTTCTTTGGAGAACCCTAGTCCATTTTCCTCCCAGGCTTATTCACGGTGTTTAGAACAAGGTGGGATTTCAGCCACCTGCACAGTAGCAGTAAGACTGAGCTGCAATTTTGGTTGTTGACCTGAGGATACCACGGGGGATCTGCTCCTCCACTGCTAATGAGGCGGGGCTTGGGGCTTCAAAGAGGTGTGAGGAAGGAGGAGGAAGAAGCGAGTTCAGCAGCCAGACCTGCTCAGCTCTTGCCGTGTGACTGCAGTGATGGGGCGCCCAGGTGTGGGTCGCTCCTTCCTTTGCCTTGATGTCAGTCCAAAAACCAGAGCACGCAGCAGTAGTGTGGTCAGGTGCTGTTTGCTCTCCAGAATTCTGGAAAATCGCAGAAAGGCCCCAATGTCCTGGGCACATGCTCTATTGTTCTCTGAAGTCCACACAGCCTGCACCCAAGGCCACCCTCATCCAGAGGATGGCACGTGTCCTGGAAGCACCGTACCCAGAATCCAGGCCAGCCCGGGGCCCAGCACCCCATGATGCAAGCAGCGTTTCTAAGAATGATCCTCAGGCACTTGCTTCAGAGGGACCCAGAGTTTGCTGTGTTCCTTCCCCAGGCTCTGGCTGGGAAATCTGGGGGAGGAAGGGAGAGAGAGAGTGAGTGTGTGAAGTTTGAGATCCACTGGTCTCACCCTTCCTCTGATCCTCCTGGAAAGAGTTTTGGGAACCAGAGACAAAGCAATCACTTACTTTGCTTCTCTCTTTCCTACCAAGGGGCTTGCAGATGCCAGGCGACTCTGCTGTCACCCCTGGTGTGGGCTGTGGAGAAGGGGCTCCTGCCCCCCACTATGCCATGGAAGGAGAATGTGGGGAGGGCATGCCAGCCTACTAACCATTCCCATTTTATGTAAGTGATATTTGCTATCATTTGGACCATTATTAACATATTTGCATATTTGAAGATACTTACAAATATCCTCAGATCCTTGCTAAAGAGAGATTATGTTGTATGAGAAGTAATGGTGAGTGTGTGCTGATTTTTTAAGTCTTTCTTGAGTGACTTATAGATTATTGAAGATGGGCAATGAGTTCAAGGCCTATCAATTCAAGACTCCCTCAGGACCAAGCGCAAAGAAGAGATTCTTATTCAGACAGAAGAGGGGTCACGTGGGATTCGAGAAGGGAGCTGCTCAGTGTGCTGGGCTTTGCACAGGGGATCTGGAGGAAGAAGGGACACAGCTGTTTGGGGTAGGGCTCCAACAGGAAGGGCACGGTGGAGAGTGCTGTTTATACCTGGAATTGTTCCAGCCAGAGCTATCTAAAACACTGGGGGAAAGGGCTCAGTCTAAGTGGTTGCTGGACAGCGTGGGGACTTGATAGTTTGAAACATAGAAATAACATATACTACGATCCCCAGAGAGAAATTTCTGTTTGGTCTTAAAAGGGAGAACAGGTGTCTTTCTCCTGAGTTTTTGAAACTTCCGGGCACGAAAGCTAACTAGAACATAGATCAGCCACGCCATGCCCCACACATAGCAAGTGCACATTCCTGGCTTGACATAGCCACATATATGGTGTACATTAATTTCTTTATCTTCTGGGGGGACTTAACCTCCCCTAACGCAATATTTAGACCTGTAGGAGATGCCATTATTCTACTTCCCAGGGCTCGTCCAATCATAATTGCCCCCACCTACAGGTATGGTCTTGGGTGGCCAATAGGAGCCCTTCCCTGGGACTCTTACTGGAACTGACAAAGTCCTGTGCCTTCTTATCCAGAGGCTCCAGGGACAGCCAGCCTGTAAGCCTTAGTACAGAGCTCAGAGATGGGAAGAACAGCAAAGCCTTGATCCAAGTTGTCCCTGAAACCAGTCCCCCCTCTGCTTCTCCCTGGGGGGAGGGGGTGAGAACAGTCTGGTTTTCTCAAGATAGATTTGGATTTCTGTCTCTTGCAATGTAAGAAATCCTAACTAATAAACTGCTCACTAATTGTTATGTGGTTTTTGTCCCCTTATCAGTTATTCTTTCTGGAATAAACAGGAGAGGATAAAAGGTGGGGAGGGAGGAAAGAAGCAAAGGAAAAAAAATGCTGTGTAGGCCGAGTTCGTAGCTAACATGGACACTTGTTATATAACTGTTGCAGCCTGCTCCTCTGCCCATGGACACCGTAGGAAGCCCTGCACTCATGGCCACCAATCACCCAGTCAGCCTACAACATCAGAGTGGGAGCTGTGTTGAACAGGGAGCAACTTCAGTTTCCCCACTGAGCCCCTTCTGAACATCTGTGGGGATGGAAGGCCTGGTGGCTGTTGAGACCCCACCCTGTATGGATGGGTGGTCAGTGCTGTGGGATGCCAGGCTCCTTTCACGGCACAAGAAAAGCAAAGGTGTTGGATATTCTTGTTACTCTGGGGATTTAGATGAATAACTGGTGAAACATGAGTGCATAAATCTTCTGTAGGAAAAGAACTTTTCCTTTGGAATTGGGTAAAGCCTGAGTAAAGCTTACTAATGACTGGGATTAGCAATGTCCATTAGTAATTTTTCAAGTTATTTGAGCAAGAAAAAAACAGTGATTACAGAACCACGACTCAGAACTATCATCATATGTTGGTCATTTGCTTTGACAGGCACAATTCAGGTTCAATTCATTCGCGATTAAACTCCCAGGGCACTGTAACCAGATAACTCTGGGCTAAGAGGATGGCTGAGGAGGGAGGAAAAAGATCCCACTTTCCTTTTGGTGTCCTCTTACCCATTCCTCATTTGTTTGGACTCTAGTACCTCTTTCCATTTAAAAATTCAGATTCACAAAATGGTGCTTCTAGGGCTACGTGAGACTGCAAAGCGCCTTCCCCCCGACATCCACTGTTACCATTTACTTTCATTGAGAGTGAGGGAGAGGATGTAACGATACCAACAATAGCATTCTAATGCGTCACCGGGAAGGTCTACACTTATTCTGATGATTTTCCCTATGCTCAAAATATTGTGGAACTCCCTTCTTAAAAAATTAATTTAGGGAAAGCTTGTGAAGTGCTTCTACAAAATATTTTTTCTCAGAAAAACTCCCAAATGCCAATGTCAATAAATCTGTAGTGGGCAAATCACTGGTGGGCACATATGTGATCCCTCTGAGATTTCTGCCGCAGGGCAAGGTACAATCCCTATGTCCCAGTCTGCGTCCACAGCACTCCAGACAGTTTTACTCTAACTGACCCTTATTACTGGGAAGTTGGGTCTGCTGCAGACTGAGACCCTAACCTCACAGGGATCACTCGGTCCCTCCTACCCTCTTGTTGTACAGACAAAAGACAGCTCCACTGTCCCCTGTTTCCTGCTATGTCTGTGTAGCCAGGACCTTTGGAGAAGGAGATGCCAGGATGGGATTAGATATGAGGGAGATTAAGTGTTGGAAGTGTCCATGAAGGGAGAAAGGGCAGGACACTGGAGAGGTGGGAAGGAAGGATTGGGTAGAAAAAGCCTTCAACTGCAGCTCGGTTCTGAGACAGACTTCAGTTAGAGCAGCAGTTCTCAACCTGTGGGTCACAACCCCTTTGTAACAATGAAAATACATCCTGTACATCAGATATTTATATTACTATTCATAACAGTAGCAAAATTACAGTTAAGAAGTAGCAACAAAAATAATTTTCTGGTTGGGCATCACCACAACATGAGGAACTGTATTAAAGGGTCGTGGCGTTAGGAAAGTTGAGAACCACTGAGTTAGAGGATGGTGTGAAAGGAAGCAGTGGGCCTTCTCTGGGACATCACCAGGTCCCGTCCCTGCCTGAGGATAGCTGGGAAAAGTGTGGAAAACCAAAAGTAAGTTCTGAACTATGAGTCAAGGGTGCCAGATCCCAGCCTCCTGCACAGGGACTCTCCCCTGGGCTGGCCATGACCTCCTCCACACTGCATCTCCCCAACCCTTAACATAGTCAACACTGCCTCACTTCTCTAGGAGACACCTGAGTGGCCACCCTCCTCCAAGACCCACCAGTCTCAGTCCCCAGGCCTGCTCAGCAGTGCCTCCCCCCAAGAGTCAGGCAGGCTGACCTGTCTGGCCATATACATGTCATGGGTTAATTTGTGTCCCCTAAAAAGCGTGTTGAAGCCCTACCCCCAGTACCTGGGAATGGGACCTTATTTGGAAATACGGTCTTTGCGGGTGTAATCATGGCAAGATGAGGTCAGATCTGATGAAGGCGAACTCTGATCTATTGTGACTGGTCATAAGAAGAAAAAGCAGAGACCCAGACACAAGTGCAGGAAGCCATGTGACGATGGAGGCAGAGGCTGGCGTGAGATGCCTGCAAGCCAAGGGATGCTAAGGACTGCCAGTAGGATGACACAAGGCAAGATGCTCCCCTCACACCTTCAGAGGGAGCGCATCCCTGTGGACACCTTGATTTCAGACTTCTGGCCTCCAGAGCTGTGCAAAAGTAGTTCTATTGTGTGAAGGCAGCCAGTGTGCAGACCTTTATCACAGCAGCCTGAAACAAATGCACAGGCCTTTCTGGGCTGACCCTCCATACCTTAGATTCAAGCCCTCTCCTGCCTGGGGCTGAAGTGGGGGGGGGGGGGGGGGGGGGGGGGGGCGCGCCGGCGGGCGGCCCGGCGGCCGCCGGGGGCGCGGGGCCCCCCCGCCCGCCCCCGCCCGCGGCGCCGCCGCGGCGG